>DWON01008364.1:0-12178 GCA_018251015.1 Phocides pigmalion okeechobee | reverse complement strand
CGGGTTATGAGGGTGGCGGTGGTGCTGCCCCGGGCGAGCTCCAACGGCTCTACCACCTTGTAAATGCGATGACCCATATCGAGCAATTCTTTGCGTTCGGATGGAGTTATTCCTTTCCATCTTTGAAAAATGTAAATGTCCCTTAACCTACATTAGGTTATGTTATTTAACACTTTGATTGCGGCGTTTATAGCGTTACACCGTTAATACCGAGTTAGCGTTGCGGACGGCGGCACTAAATTGGAGCTGTTTTCAGGTATCTATAAATCGCAATCGCGTTACGCCGCGTAATACATAGCAAATTGTGTATCCCGCAGGGCAAGTGTTAATTACCAGATAATCAAGAATATGTCCATTAACACAATCTTCTTTCTCATTTTCTAAAATACTTATAAATTTTCTCGTATGCTATAGATTACTGATTTGTTTCAGTATATTCAAATAATTTCCAGATGAAATAGTGCAAATTTCGGTACCAACTGCCTGATTGCGGATATAGTGGGTATTCGTATTTGCGCAGTATAAACGTATCGTAGCCAAGCAAACTTTGATGGACAGTATTCGCTATAATCATACGACCCACTAAAACTGGGAATTCGTATTCCCGCTTCCCGTAAACCGAAATCCCTGAACGCTCGTAACGGAATTCCGATGCCTATCACAGTAAATATAAAAATCACATAAAGTTTTCTATGCGATTCCGAAAGAAGATCTGTTGGGATCGTAATATTTGTAGCTATTGTTTTTTATGTGAGAAGAGTAGCAAACAAACATACAATCCACCTGATGTTAAGTAATCGCAGCCCATAGGCATCCTCGTAAAACCACAAACACGTCTGAAATCCTATTTGAGCTCAAACGTAGATACGTTACTACTCCCTAAGGCTAAGATGGTTGCCTCGTTTCAAAGTGTAGCCGGCGACCGCACCTCTCCAACCGAAACACAAGTAATGCTTTACGGTGGATTGAGAGGTGGCGGTGGTACCTCCCCGCCCGAACTATACTTCTACCATATTCTTTCCTGGTTACAATATAATATAACAAAATTAGACGTCTACACAATATATATAATGAAACCAGACGTACGGGCTCTGTACAAAAAATTGAGGTAACTTAAAGTAAGTAAATTTCGCTTTAAAAACACAAACAATAAACAAACGGTCAATGTTTCACTTTTATAGGTTAGCAGGGATTACGGTTATTTGGAGATAATTAGATAAATCACGAACCATTATTAGATTCTGGTGCAATATATTCAATTCATAAATATGTAATGTTCGCCATCACCATACGAGTATGTCCAATTCCTAATATTTCAAGTTCCCAGAAAGTAACACAGAATGGCCAATTCTCAGAATGTATAATTTCTCTATATATTAAATATCCAAGGCAAATTTCACATCCGGAGAACTGGTCAATAGTCCAATAATTAAAGTCAAACACAAATTGACTTGACAAATTGGACTTTGTGCTCCTAAACGTATTATTCTGTTTCAAAATTTCACGTAAGTGAAGTCGCGTATAACCGCTAATACCTATTATAATGTCCTATTATACTCGGGTTTCGAAGTAACAACATGTTTATGGCATATCAAAGAACGATATTCCTGTGACATGATATTTTACTGAAACCTCTGAAAGCCATTAGTGAATTTAACAGCCACGTATATTTTGCGAAGCTCAGTAAATCCACTTCGAAGCAGAGCTGTTATTCTGACTTACGGCTTTTTATGACAGCTCTTTTTATGCATCCAGCGTACGTTGAACTAAATATATTTGATATGAGAATCAAAGTTTATTGCTCGTTATCGAAACCAATATTAGGGAATAATACGACTCTATTTCAAATGTAATTTAGTTTTATTAGCGTAGTTAAATTTATTATAGCCCGGCTTGTAGGATAGTGAGCGATAAATTTACGCAACCTCAGGTGTGGCAAAAAGTCGATTGGTAACCGCTAGTGGTCAAAGTTTGATATACAAAATCAAATATTTTATTTCATTATAAGGTATTTACATACATTTAATGATAGAATGTAAGACTAAGGATAACGGCTTTGAGCCCCCTGGCCTTTTGGTCGGTTGACCGGGAAAAAAACCGTCGGCAAAAAACTCTCGGCACTCTTTTTAAATCACTTATTGATAAAAAACATTATACAGTATAACTTTAGAAATATGGTGAGCTTTCCATGTATGTTACTGTGTCCGTGAGCATGTTAAGCAGACTATCTCAGTTATTAAACATATAAGATACTTATTGAACCTTGTTAGATCTCTAACAAGTTTTAATTCATGATCGGCTGTCATAACCTCAGTTGATTGGGTACATTAACATGTCGTAGAACTAAAGTTCATACTAGAAAGCAACGAAGCCACTCTCTTAATCCGCCGTAAAGCAGTTCTTGTAGTTCGATTGGACAGGTTTGGTTGCCAGCTACACTTAGAAGCAAGGCAATGAATCTAGTCCTCCGGAGTAGCAACTCGTTAGACTGGATTTAGCCTTGATTGAGAATGGGTGTGCATTAGGCAGCAGAGACCGTTTAATATAGCACTTCGTTCACGCTCGTTTGCTTATCATTCGACGTCACAAAACTTTGAATGAATTAATTTTGATTATAATTTTCTTAACGTTCACCAGTAACGACCTTGGATTTGTCCTGCGTGTTTTGATTTTAGAAAATTGTGCTATTAACTGATTTATCGATAAGGACTAAATAAAAATATTATAAAAGGCTTCGTTTACTAAAAAACCTTGTACTGAGAAAACGTAATTGATAAATTTTTTTTTGCTTTACGGGAACATTATTTGACCTATGCGCATTGTTTGGCATTGCCTAACTATCGATAGTGTATGAATCGATATTTCAAAGGTGGACATGTAATTAAAAAAAAGTTTTTCGTTCTACAAAAATCGATATCGATAGTCTATGGATCGATAGTTGAAATGCGAACACATAATTGAAAAAAGTTTTGTACCAGATTTTCAATTGTATCTGGTGCCTACGCCATTATTTTTTCGCACCACTCGCCGAAGGTTGAGGTTCCATCCACATCAATTGGATTCGTGATGGTCCTCCAACGTTCAATTTGAGCATTCATTTGTTTCACATACGTACAATATGTGAAACGAGCTTCCTTCTGAGATATTTTCTGAATGCTATGACATGGGGCTCTTCAAAAAAGGTGCAATGAGAGCTCTTCATCAAGACTGGTATTACATTGGCAACTCCGCCGATATCCGGTGACGGCGACTACTTTCCATCAGGTGGCCTGCTTTTTCGTTAGGCTAATTAATACAAAAATCTATTCGCTTAATAGTATTTGGCTACATCAATTGTATTGCCTCATTTTTAACAGCTACTATGGATAATATGTAAGTAACAATATTATCGGTTGGTAACCAGTTTTCAAGGTAACTGTCCATCTATAGAATATCGATAGTTAGGTAACGCTTATGTGGATCGTTATTGCGTTTTATGGAATAGTCCACGAGCTAGATCCAATTTTTGTAGACAAATTCTACTCAAACGATAATTTAAAATGCTTGAGAGGGATATAACGTAGTTTCGTGAAGGCCAGCTGCGGTTGTGAATGTCTGCTGGGATGAACAGTGGTGACGGTAGTGACCACAGATTTTTTACTTGTGTACATAACCATCGTTAAAGATCATTAAAGCTCGTAGCCAGAATCAAAATCAAAATATTTTTATTCTAAGTATATTTTGTATTGGTAATACTTTAATATAATTTATTATGTATTTACAATTATGAAAATCATATAACGAATTATAATAAAAGTAGAATTATGTAAAGTAGATTAATTTTTCACAGAACTCATTTAGAACATCCGTAAACTACCTCAATTATGTCAGGAAACTACCAAAGACTCGTAAGTACTCGTATTTCGTTTTGGAGAAGAAGCGATGAAAGAAACTCCAAAACACACATTTTTATTGTCTTTGAAAATATATTTTACAAGTACAGCAAGCAGGTCTGGAGTGGTTTCAGACGATACGAGTTTATCATTTGCTAATCGTTAGTTTTAAAATAGGCTTCTTTGTCCAATGTATGTTTAATAACCAATTTGAACTTATTTTCTGATAGATTTGTGACATGTTCCAGTATATAGCTCCCTGAATACAAATGGTTATATAAAATTATACATGATTTTAAAGGAAATTTCATTTCATTATTAATTTATTGTGTTTTAATTTTGTAATCTATTGGCGTTATATCTTTTGTACAATTAATTATTATAATATTTAAATGTCATAACATGACTAAATATGATGGAACTGCTTGTATTATGTGTACCACCTTGTCTGTACCTGTATTTATTTTGTTATGTGAGAAGAGTAGCAAACGAGCATGGAAATTACCTGATGTTAAGCAATCGCAGCCCGTACACATCCACGTACAACCACAAACACGACCGAAATCCCATCTGAGCTCAACGTAGATGCGTTACTCCTGAGGACTAAGATAGTCCAGATTCGGAAAAAAGTAAACCCGCTCATCACTCACATATTTATCCGGAGTGGGAATCGAACCCTCTCATCTCTGGTCCCACCACCCACATTTAGGGTCACTAGCCATTAGACCAAGAGGCCAATCAATAAGTTTATTTTATTAATTTAGGTTTATTGAAAACTTTATCTTACCATTAATACAATATTGCTACAATATAAATACATTAATACAATAAGTGCAAGAGGCTGACTTAATACTAAAGGCATTCTCTACCAGTGTATCCTCGGGTTATGCAGAAAATATCGTTTATTATATTTTTCGTTCGACCCGGGAGATACCACCGCCGCCCACATAGTCCGCCGTAAAGCATTACTTTTGTTTCGGTTGGAGAAGTACGGCTGCTGGCTACACCTTGAAGCGAGGCGACCATTTTAGTCCTCAGGAGTAGCAACCCATCTATTTTCTAGTCATATTTGTGATTGTACATTGATGTCCATTGGCTGCGACTACTTACCATCATGTGATTTGGTATTCTTCTCACATAAAAAATAAATTAACAATTGGCGTTATTTTCTATTTTCTTTTATATGAATTGTTAATACCCTTTGGCATCTTCGCGCTGCAAATATTGAATGCAATTTCCGAACGTTAGCAAAGTCTTCATTTCTATCTCTAGAGAGATGTGCCAATAATTTAATTTTCTGATCCAGCTATCCACTTTATTGTAAGCGTGAAAACCGCTCTGTCTGAACGTAAACTTTGAATCATCTTCAATTCGATTATTTTTGTTTAATTGACTTTTTTTATTGTGAAAGAGTAATAAACGGGCATGCAGGCCATCTGGTGTTAAGTGATCGCTGCAGCCCATGGACAACCACGCCCAATCTCAAATAAAACAGAAGTTCTATTCAAGGATGAGCGCGGATGCGTTCCTACTCTTGAGGACTAAGATGGTCGCCTCCCATAGTGTGTATCCGGCATCCATACCTCCCCAACCGAAACACAATACATGAAGAACATGTTGCTTTGCGGCGGGTTATGAGGATGGCGGTGGTACCGCCGCGGGCGAGTTCTAACGGTTGTACCACCTTTTAAATCATAGTATCATTGTAAGAAATCTGTTACTTAGATCTCACAGAAACTAAAATATTCATAAAACTCATCATAAATTTCATTATCCTTTGCTAAGCATGGATTTGCTTTCAGAATTTGTTTCATTAGGAGAGTTAGATTATAGTATATACATCATACTGGCAAGTGGAAATTGGTTCACATAGCTTTGAGATCTTCATGGACAAATCCCAAACATCCAGGTTTCCTCATATTTTCTTTGATTCGGAGACTGAAGAAGTTTCGTCGCCACTCTCAAAATTTGCCGTGATGCAGTTCTTGTGTATCACTACGAGGCGAAAATCTTAGCCCTCAGGCGGAACAAGGTACAGCAAAGATTTACGGGTTTAAATAATTATCTTTTTGAAGGTTTCATGTGATCGTCCATAGACTTATTTACTTACATCCGCTTACTGCTATTGTAACATTATAAAAATATCATTTACAGTTAAGTAAGTATGATATTTAAAAGGAATACCGAACTCTTTTGCCGCTTTATTTCTCCCCATCAACTTTAGCCAAAAATCGCTCAGAGCCGATGAACTTATTATTTTAAAGTAACATTGACGATAATTAAGGGTATTTAATTAATTACCTTAAAACAAAACACAGTAACAGAATTTATATAACGTGTTAACTGGGTAGTTGATAACAGAACAGCCGGGGAATCAGTAGCTGCAGTCCTTGTAATGTTCAATAGAATAGCACTTCCAACTTTCTACAGCTGAAGCCCATAACGAGACACTTGACACGTCGATACGGCGTGCTCTATCGGCTGAAGCTCTGCCCTAGAAACGGAAAATAGATAGTGAAAAGCCGAGCAATATTCGATATTTTAATTTTATATGCCTCACTTCATCTGCGCTTTTGTTCCAATCCGGGCTAATGTAAGGGTCAACTATTATTAACTGGCTGATCGCGGATATTTCTGGAACTGATCTAGATATTATAAAAATCTTTTAACACTAGTTCCTGCCTGCGACTTTGTTCACGTAAGCTTTATTATTCGAAATTTCCAAATGTTTTTTCTTTTTCTTTTTATGTATTAATTTACTATATTGTTTATTTGTATTTGTGTATCGTTTATATGGGCCTTAGTAGCTTGAAATAATTAAATAAATAAAAAAATAAAAATAAAATTTATAAAAGCGAAAATCGTTTTTTTTTTTAATTTTATGTAGCCTGGTCTTACTGAAACTAGTTAGTAACTGGGTAATTGTGGATATTTCCGGATTTGCTCTAGATATTTCGAACATATTTTAAAACTAGTTCCTGCCCGACTTTATTTACGTAGGCTTATTTTTTCCGGATTTTCTAGATTCTGTAGCAGCGAAAATGGATATTTTAATTTTATATGCCCTCGTATCTTTTCAAATACGCTTTTGTTCTAAACCAGACTAATGTAACGAACTATTATTAACCTGTTCATCGAAGATATATCCGGAACTGCTCCAGATATTATAAAAATATTTAACACTAATTCCTGCCCACGACTTTGTTCACGTAGACTTAAATTTTCGGGATTTCTAGATTTTATAACACCAGAACGTTCGCAAGTATTCACGCCCAACATACCTTTCTTATTCACAAACCGATTAAAACGAAACTAACAGTAAATGTTAAGTGAAGCTTACAATTCATTAGTTCTACAATGAAATCGGTTAAGTCGTTTCTGAGATTTGTGCTCATAAACACACAGACAAAGAAGTAGGAGTATTTAATATAGATATTGAACAGTATTTAAAATGTGTTTCTTGAGTTAAGTATATCTATAACAAGATTTATTAAAAAATTAATTAATGTAAAAGTATTCTACACTTATACGATTGAAATGTACTTTGTTTCCGACGAATTTAATTACATTAATGGAGTTGGCAACGAATAAAATTGATGGACTGTTTGATAAATTTAATATATTACGGAAAAATTCAAGCACTTTTTATAATAACGACGACCTTTTGGTTTTCATAAATGGTTTTCTTAAAATCCATGTAAAATTTTAAATTTAAAAGAAATATGAGTAATATAACAAACATAACAAAATGCAATTAAATTTGAAACCTCTTTATTTTGAAACTTTTTGAAAAAATACTTATGACATTTCATGCTTAAATTAAAATCTAACTTGGTTTTATAACTACAAAAAAGATTCCAATTTAACATCAAAGAGACCGAATCTATATGTACCGACGAGTATTGAACGTGCAAGAAAACCGTTTTCTTTTTATGTGAGAAAAGTAGCAAACGAACATGTAAACCACTTGATATTAAGTAGTCGCAGCCCATAGACCTCTAGGTACAACCACAAACACAACTAAAATCCTATCTGAGCTCGAGCGTAGATACGTTGCTACTCCTGAGGATCAAGATGGTCGTCGCTTCAAAGTGTAACCGGCAAACGCACCTCTCCAACCGAAACACACATAATACTTTACGGCGGTTATACTTTGAAGCGACGACCATCTTGATCCTCAGGAGTAGCAACATATCTACGTGCGAGCTCAGATAGAATTTTGGTCTCGTTTGTGGTTGTACCTGGATGTCTATGGGCAACTACTTAACATAAGGTGGTTTACATGCTCGTTTGCTACTCTTCTCACATAAAAAACGGCGGATTATGAGAGCTGTGGTGGTACCTCCCCGGTCGAACTATGGATCTCCCACTTCTAAACTGCTAAAAGATATCCAATTTAACATCAAAGCGACTAAATCGATTTGTACCGAAGAGCACTGAACGTGCAAGAAAACGTACAGTTTGTCAATAAATTAGCTTTGGCAAGGGTAGGCACTTCGTGAAACGTTTTCATTACCCTCTCCAGCCGAACCAACATGTCTTAATAGCTTTGCTTAGAGGTTAGTAGTGATTTGATATACTTTACCGATGTTCGGAAATTTAATTCGTATTTTGCTAATATACATCTACAAG
Source organism: Phocides pigmalion okeechobee (assembly GCA_018251015.1). NCBI lineage: Eukaryota > Metazoa > Arthropoda > Insecta > Lepidoptera > Hesperiidae > Phocides > Phocides pigmalion. The sequence goes on along the minus strand of DWON01008364.1, from coordinate 3,674 downwards.
ATTCACTTTCTTCACTCATAGCTTTATATTAATATTTACTTTATAAAATAACTGTCGACCCGGTCCGGCTTCGCTCGGATAATAGAGTTTATATTTACTTACATTATTTTTCTTTCATACATGTATCAAGTCGTTACTAATTTCTCATCAAATTTACAAAAAAAAACTGTTGTTGAAAACTGTGAGATAATCCGTCTAGTACTTCTTGAGTTTATCATGAACAGACAGACAGATTCAACGGGCGACTTTGTTTTATAGTATTTAGGGACAATGTTGAGTGAGTAATCAACTGGAATGGTACATTGGTGACGTTTTCCTGTTATATTATAAAAATATTTATAATATAAAAATAATAAATATTTTCAAAAATGAAGATCTTAAAACTAATTATAATAAATACCTAATCTAAACGATGTAATAGGAGTCCGTGCCCATGCGGTATGGTTCCAAGAACGCTAGTTGCATTCGCGAGTTGAATAACAATCGCAATTCTCTGCGCGAAGTATGAACCAGCCTTGTAACCGGTGACTATATGAAACTGAAGTGACAAACGAACATGCAATCCACCTGATGGTAAGTGGTCATTATCGCGCGTGGACATTTACAACCAACTCCATACAAAACAGAAGTTCAAGTTGAAGTCGATCATAGACGTGTTGCTACTCCTGAGGTTATGTTTTACTATTATTCGTTTTAAGATTTCCATTATTGTATATATTTCAAATAAAATATCTATTCGAGGATATGTATGAAGCCAAGAGACGACGATCGTAAATAAATTATAACTAAAATCCTAATCCTAAAAATCTTACGTGTAATCCCAGTTCAATCTCAACTAATGCATTTCAAGCGTGTGCAGACACAATATCATATATTGCCCGAATGGATATTCCTCATGCAATATGACGATAAACTCGATGTTGATTGGCGAACAGATAACGGTTTCGGATATTTATGGTAGATATAACGGAACAGCTGATCAGTATTATATTTTTGGCAAATATTAAGCTTATTAACAAGTAAGTTTTGTGGTTGCCGGATACACATTATTGGAGGCGATCATTTTAGTTCTCAAGAGTAGGAACGCATCCGCGTCCATCCTTAAATAGAACTTCTGTTCTATTCGAGATTGGACGTGGTTGTCCATGACCTGCAGTGACCACTTAACATCAGGTGGCCTGCATGCTCGTTTCTTACTCTTTCATTATAAAAAAAAAAATACTTCTGTATTCTTCGATGCTACACTGATGTAATAGAGCGCCGCAGTTAAAGCGTTAACACTTTACACAAATATTGTATGTCTTAGCATCTGTGTATCTACGAATACACAGACGTAATGTCCGCCCCCAGTCTTGTAGCGTCGACGTAAACACAGAACTATCACCAGAAATCTATACAGATTTACAACGCGGGCGTGTACAAGCCGCAGGGGGCGTTGCGTCGCGCATTACACAGCCGCAGTCAAAGTGTTAATTCATGATGTCTTCCACATGTCGACACACCAACCAAGTGTTGATCCCGGTTGCTGTTTCCTTTGGGAACGTTTTGATCTACCCTCCATATTTGTAACTTGGAACAAATTGATTGCAACAAGTAAGGCTAATGGGGGATTTTAGAAAGTGCTTATATTTTTTTATGTGAGAAAAGTGGTATTTTTTTTATTTTAGAACAGCAGCGAATATTTTTAATATATTTTTTATACTAGGGTAGCTGTAGGGTAGGGTAGGGTAGCTGTTTTTATTGTTAGGAGAGTAGCAAATCTTTTTTAATCTTACTCTATTAGATCTATTTTTATGTTAAGGGAAAGGGCAATATATTTTTATGTTAGGAGTCGAAAATATTTTTAATCTTAGGATAGTGCAAATATCCTTTTATAATTGGAGTAGCAATTTTTTTACTAGAGTAGCAAATATTTTTATGTTAAGAGAGGAATATTTTTTTTTTACAATGGAGTAGCATGTTTTTTTGTTAGGAAATAGATAATATATTTATATATTAGGGGTAGCAGTCTTTTGAGAATAGCAAATATTTTAATGTTGGGACAATAGAAAGTATTTTATTTTTATTTTAGGAGTAGACAATATTTTTAATTTTAGGATAGTGACAATATTTTTTTATATTAGAGGTAGCAGATTTTTTGTCGCAAGAGTAGCAATTTTTTTGTTTTAGGAATGTAGTCAATATTTTTAATCTAAAGTTAGTGCAAATACCTTTTTACATTAGTGGTAGCAGTTATTTTATTACAAGAGTGCCAATTATTTTTAACTTTAGATAGGAGGAAATATATTTTATGTTAGAAGAATAGCAATTCATTTTTTGTTAGCAAGTAGTACATTTTTTAATCTTAAGGTAACGCAAATACTTTTCTTTTAATTTAACGGTAACATTTTTTTCAGATTGTCACCTGATCCTTGTGGTAGATGATGAGGGGTCCACGACGCTGCACCCGACGACGGTTCCTCATCTTACCCTTGCCTGCGCGGAGACGCTGCGACTTGTATACCTGCACAGAAAAAATATAAATATATAAACAACATTTATTTTATTGTAAAACTGTATCCGATCGCTGTCTGTACACGGCAAATACATTTCAAAATTCATAATAGTGTGCCTTTTTATACGCAAGAGATCCCAAAACAATGTTTTTTCATTTTGTCTGCTTGCGTCTATGTCTGTATGTTTGTGCACGCTAATCTCGGAAACGGCTTATCCAATTTGTATGCAGTTTTCAGGATTATATTGTGATGGGCTTTACTTAACATTTAGTGTTTTTTTTCATTTCAATCGTTTAACAAATAAAGTTATGTCAATTTATGTAACACATGAACGAAGACGCGGGCAATAGTTCGTATACGTGTTCACACATACACACATCAGATGCAGCAGTGGTTGGTAAATGTGTGTGTTTGGAGTTACTTTCGCCGCGTCTCCAAAACTCGTCAATAAACTTACGAGTCGGTAGTTTATTGACGTTCAAAAAGAGTTCTGTAATTAATCTACTTTGAAAAATATTTTGATTTTGATTTTGATTTTCTAAATGGAGGAGTCAACGGTATCGAAATAAAGATAACATCACGAAAAACTTCTGGATAGATGTAACACTTTCCCTGCGTGATGCACAAATGCCGTGTATTACGCGGCGTAACGGCGTAACGCATGCGACTTATACACGCCTCTTGTGTACTTACAAATCTGTATGGATTACGGGCGAAAACAAGTGCTGTATACGTCCGCGCCACAAGACTGCGGGCGGACACAACGTTTGTTTATTTTTTGATTCTACACGGATGCTGAGAAATACAATATTTCTGCGAATTGTCAGTGCATATTCAGTCTAGAACAAAAACAGCTCCAGTTTATTTTTACCTTCTGCAACGCTGATTCGACTAAGTGCCGTCTTCGCCCGTAATACACACAGATCCGTACGAACACAACAGGCGTGTACAAGACGCACGCGTGTTACGCCTCGGAAAACATAAGTATATCATAGTGAAAATGTTAAAAAATAATTATTTTTTTAACATTATCAATTTTTATTAAAAGGTGGTAGAGCCGTTAGATTGGTTGGTGGATTTTGTTAGATCTCGCCCGGGGCGGCCCCCCCCCCCCCCTCATACCCCGCCGTAAAGCAACACGTTCGTCATGTATTGTGTTTCGGTTGGGGAGGTGTGGTT
>DWON01008363.1:0-12180 GCA_018251015.1 Phocides pigmalion okeechobee | reverse complement strand
AAATATACGACACTTTCTAAGATAACATCAAAGTTTGGTGATTTAAGAAAATGACATAGTAAGAATCACATATAACTGCTGATTTGCTTCATTAAACAACCAAAATAGGGTCGTCGAAAAGTCGATGTAAGTTTTTTAGAAGCAATGCCATTTATTTTACTGTCACTTACCTAATAAAGAACATCGAAATTTTATTGAGATGGGGTACAATATGAATTTTGCCTCCTACCACACCGTGTAAAGAAGACAGTACACATTTTATATACACCTATAAGATTCAGATGATATTCCTATAACTTTATATCATGGTAAATGCGACTGGAAAACCACATGTTTACATATAAATATAGCATGACGCAAAAGTTAATATAATTATGCAATGTCAGAGAAATGAAGATACAAACGCAAAATTTAATTGCTATAGTTTATATTTCGCGTTTGGATTAATAATATGAAATCCGTTTGCGATATTTTCACTAGATTTATCTCCGTTTTTTATATATATTAGGTTTATTTCCATCTGGACTCCACTTGAACGAAAATGAATGTTCATCTGCACCGTAGGCGTCACATCCGTCATTCACTGTGGATTATGTATGTATGTTACAGACGGAACTTAATTCTTATTCCATACAAAAAAAACTCAAATTCAATGAGGACAACGCGTTAAATAGACACTCGCCTTAACCCACACATTTGTTAATTACAGTTATTACATGTTAAGAAACCGATAAACTCACGGAAATTGGTACATATCAACATATAGAAAGTCACTGTAGTACCAAAAGAGTTTTTTTTTCATAATTAACATTTAAAAAATACTGTGCGGATATTGATACTACTTATATTAAAACGAATAAGCAAAATAGTATACGACAAATAAGCAGATGTATCGTTAGTTCTTCTTAGTTATCGAAATGAGTTGCCCTATAAATTACATATCCTAGCTATCCTAGCGCTAGGTCCATAGCTGGACATGGACCTACTCTGGAGCTATTTCTATCATAGTCACAACGCACTGGAAGTGGACGTACTATATGAATAACTTCCAAGGGAGATGACTATCTCATTTAATCGTCTTATGTGACATCTTTGTGACTATCAGTGTCATTTTAAGTAAGCTCCATATATCTACGACTACGAATTTATGACAATTCAATTTCAAAGTGTTACAGACATTTTAAACAAAAATTTGGAGCTCTCATATTTTTTATACGAGTTAAATGTAATTATTTAAATACTTCCTGTATTTGTATGCTACTTAAAAATATATGATATAACTACCTATATGCTGCCAAGCGTCTCTAAGGCTCAATCTGGTGATTGGAAAATATATGTTTAAAAGTAATGTGTAAAAAGTTTCAGATATGTAATATTTTGATTAAGCATACATTTACGTTGTTATATTACTTACAAATACACATGCAGCTAACATCAAGAAAATTCGTATGGTACGAATATTTGTATCATAAAAATTCCATATTTTGAGAAATTAAAAATTAAATTTTCTGCACATTTTATAAGGCAACTCAATCTCAATTAAAATAAATGCTTCCATAAACATTTACTGATACTTAGGTTTATATATACATTTGCTTATGATTAGCACATGCAGTGACCATGTCACCTTAAAAAATAATTGACCTGCCAGATTAATATAAAACAGAAATAAAATACACTAATAAAAATATATGATAAACACCGTCCATCATTAGATTAAGCAAAAAGGAGAAGATACACTCGGTCCAAAGCACAACACTAATTATTGCGGCCAAGATATAGCAATCACTTGGTAATGAAAATTAAAAGTCCTTAATGACATTAAGTTCATAATAAAACAATTGCAAAAGAGAAGTTACTGAAAAAACAATAAAAAATATATCCTGGTTACTTTTGTTTTCCTTTTATTGTTTTAATAATCTTATGTTTCATCGGCTTATCTCAGTCTCATGAAGTTATTAAACATATGCACAGGTTACTTTAACCGAACGTCATATTTGTACAACCATGGTATCAGGGACTCTTCATTCATAACATTAGGAGAAACCCTTATTATATCGTCCTCTTTTTGCATTAATCTAAGCATAAACTAAGAACTAGTGCCATATTTACTTACTGTTTTACAGTTTAAAGAGAGAAGTGTATAAGAAAAATTGTAAATGTACAAAAAATTATAAATGGGAAGCAAGGTCAAAGCTATATTTTCTGTTTATATATAAAATTGCAAGTCAGATTTTGAACAATAAGGGAACATTAATTTCCTTATACTAAAACCTATATCTTATATGCACAATATTAATAAGTTAATATAAAAAATTTTGCAAATTCTTATAATGTATGATCGAACTATTAACTGAACACATTTATTTGACATCTCTCAATTTTTTAATACCGTATACAGTAAGTAAATATGGGGCTAGTTATATTTTTTAAATCAGACGGGCGACCACGTTAATACACGCATTATTTAAACCCTCGTTTATGGAAACTTCGAGCTTGACGAGGCGTAGAGTAGAGACGCCCATTACCCTTTTAATAATGCACGCTACCCAATGCACAGTGCGCTATTTAAATATAGTTAACAAAGAAACTTTGTTATTGTCCCAAATATGATTGTGACTCGAACGGACATAACATTAAGACGGAAGGCACTATGTTGGATTCGCAAAGTTCATTTTCTATCGTACAAAAATAGCGAACGAGCATGCAAGCCACGTGATCTTGACATGGCATTTACTGATCGCTGCAGTCCATCTAAGTCCGTATGCAGATGTGTTACTATTCCTGAGGACTTAGATGTATGTCTCGTTTGTATCTGGCTACATATATATGAGTAACGCTTTCTATACTGCCATGACCACATACAAAGACGTTCAGATCAAAACTTAAACCGATATTACAAATTCAAATTCATTATTCGTTTGTCTGGCCGGGATTCGAACCTGGATCCTTCTCCATATAGGTTTGTTATGAGTGGTAATCCTCTGTACCACACTGGTCAAATACTGGGCACTCCGTTCAAGCAAGCGGGCTTTGCGGACGAGAAAATATTGTTTGGCGATTTGCATTCCCACGTTTCAGCGAACGTTTGGTGCGACACTCAGCGAATCCCTCATAATTTCTCCCACCTTAAGAAAAAAAAAATATAGGTAAGGCGTGTACTGGAGTAATACTTGTAATCCAGCCGTAATAAAGGCTATGTTTTGTACAGTATATGTAAGAATCCGCTTAAAGTTAAAGATAAGCGTGCCTATTCCTATGCGCTTTTCCTGAACGCTCTCACGCATCGCTTAGTACCTCGAAAGTCTCGTCGCGTCTCCATAAACGAAGCTTTAGTCAGCACTTACTTATCGCTCTTGCACTTTATCAGGATAACCGTGAGATGGTACATACGACTGTAAATCTTTAATGTTGGTTTTTACAAAGAGCCAAAAAGTCTAATTTCAGATGTATCTGATAAATGAAGGCGATAAATGAGCGACGACCCATGTGCAAGCGCCTGGCATGCTTACGTCGGCCTCTGCCCGCCTGAAACAAAAGCGTCCTAAAATAAATTTTAGATTCAAATTTATTAACTACTAATTTTAAATTTTCAAAATAGTGGTAAAAGAAATTACTGGCAAATAAGGCAATTTATATACTAGTTATAATTCAAATATTGATAGACTCAACACCATTAAATCTTAAGATTACGAGCATTTTTCAACATTTCGGAAATCACCGTCACAAAACAAAGTATAGAAGCTCTAATAAGCCCAAAAATTAAGTTATTTTTTAAGTTATATCTTTTAATAATATAAACTCAAATACAAGCTTTAAATAAAAGACAAAAACGCTTTTGATTTTGCAGCACATTTTAAATCGATTTATTAAGCTACCTCAACAATGTTGAAGTGCAAAAACTGTTTTTGCAACCTCCACCCCACCAACCACTCAAAAACTGACACCCCCAAATGAATACGATCCACGGGTTGACCAGTACTGTTCTAGATAATAATTATGTTTGATACATACTTTAAAGATTTTTTCATCACTTTGTTGAATCCTTTAATTTTTATATAAGTATATCCTTATATTTCATATAATGTATATTGATTTTACATTATAATTTCACTGATATTCATCCTGTCAACATCTGTATTATAATGTGTTTCTTATCCTAATGTTGATCTAAACTCTAATTAAGAAAATAACACTCTCCTTTTAAAAGGCTGTTAATGATTAATAATATTTACTAAAATTATCTATTTAATACATTTCAAAGGGTTTATAAGAGGAATATCAAAAACACTCTCATCTAAACTGTTATTCAATTATATGTTAAACTATAAGGGGGTGGACCGACTAAAATAAAATCTATTTTTTTTTTATAATGAAAGCAATGAACAACAAATGAGGTCACCAAATGGTAAGTGGTCAATGCCGCCCTAATAATTTATGTTATGAATCAAAAAATTTATGACTTTTCAAAGTGCATAATGGAGTCAAGTCGTGATAGTTAATTTTGTTGGTAGGCTATAGAAAATAGATACAGGATTTAACAGATTTTTAGGGTGTATGCAAATAGGCAATTCTAAAACATTTTTAATGTTAGTTAGGTAGGGTAAGTAGTCATTAATATCTTTTTTGTAACTACAATGAACTCACTGATCTTAATGCATGTTTTTACAACAAGCTAAGCACATGTATGCAGTGAATCGCTACATTGCCATCATTTTTACCCACTACATCAATGGAAAATGAAAGCACAAATTTAGTTGACCATTATCTCTACTGACCCTTTTTTTTTAGATTTTCAATTCAATAAGGTTTTTACATTTTTACACACATTTAAATTTTTACATCCCTTAACAAAAACAGTATTCAAATTAAGAAAAGCCGCGCATAAATATTTAGCTCTATCGCCGAATATTCGGCAACCGAATGACACATCACGTTGATGCGAAAGAATAGGTAAGAAATCTCATACTATATATACTTTTTGTGAGGACAAACCATCGAAAACCGTCCATCATATTCTTGACCCTTGACTTGTTACTATTATGTTAAATCATGTTATTTACTGTCTATTGTCCATATCACCACTTGTTCGCCAAAATCGTTTATCATAAAATACCTCTGATAATTTTGAAGTATTAAATGTAATTATTTGTATTAATTTTTACATTTACACATACATTTTTTTTTATAGTAAATTTAAAAAAGTGAACGAATTGAGTGATTAGCGAAAAGTATTTGGACACTTTTCTCTTTTTAAAAGAACGTTATAAATTGTTGCGTACAATATAAATCCATGTCTAATATTATTAAAATTTAAAGACAATGGACAAGTAATAACATGTAGTTATCTCTTGAAAACTTATTTTGTAGGTCATGTAAATGACCAGTAATGTAATGTGCCTTAGCCTAAACAAATTCATGTTTAAACATAATTATAAATTACATCAAAGTAACTAAATCATATTATAATTGGGCAATATAATGGTGTATATTAGTATTAATCCTATGTTCTTCTCAATTTTGTTGTGCATATTATAAAAATTACAAGATAAAATTTACATTTATTGTATCTTTTGTGCCATGCTATTTATACAAAGGGGTTTCCAGTACTATATGTTCAATCTAACCTGGTTATTCTACGCATATTTACCTTAAGTTGACGAGCACAGATGATTGCAGACGTCATAGTAACTAGGTTACAACTGGGTCTTTCAGGATATTTCCCTAATATTGTATCACCATCTCAATAACTTTCAACGTTCTTAATCATTACAGGAAATAGTTGGAAAATTACTTTTCAATGAGTATTATTGTTTGCTGAAGTGGAAAGTGTTGGAGAATTTGTCCCCTGGAATAAATTCCTTATAAGATACTTAGGCCCGCCCGTGTATGGAAGTTGTTAACCCTTGCTATTGGGTTACACCTCTTACCACCCTCTTCACGAAAGAGGTGCGGGGCCTGTAGAAATAAAATAAATGGCATTAATTAAGTGAAATACACATATGAGCCATCGAGTGCTTCAAAGCTCGAGGCTCAAAGAAGCAGTACATTTAAAAACAAATGAATAAAAAGTAATATACCCTTGAGATAAGAGCACTGATGCATTACGATGGCTCAAGTGAGCTGACAATATTAATAAAATATGGACTGTGATCCTACCTTGAGCAAGGTGTTGATTTCCCTCAATGAGGTTATAGGAAATCCTTCCTTTTCCTTTTCCATTTTAAGACGCTTCAAGGCAACAATTTCTTCTGTTGTTTTATCGCGAGCTCTGTAAACAACTCCATAGGTGCCTTCCTCAATTCTATTCAGACATTGGAATTCCTCAACAGAACGACATCCCTATAAGACATCACTTGTTAATAATTTTTTCAAGTAAAAGTAGTGAATAACACATATTTCTTCGTAGGCAATTTAACCAATAATAGGTAACTTACATATGTTAAACCAAGTTATATTTAATATAATATTATTAAAAGATATTATTATTTTACACAATCAACAAATCAAAAAAAGCACAGTCTTGTTTATCCATGATTTAAAAATTGTCTTTATTTTCAAAACATGTGTACTACATGTAAAATGAAAAAAACAGTATCTTCACAGGTAGAAACTAAATTCGCATGGAATTCTCACCATTCCATACAAATTTAGTTTATCAAGTAGTATGTAGAAGTAGGCTACTTTGTACATATTTTTTTTCGAGGAATCCTGTATAAAAAAAACAAAACCATGCACAAAAACATGCAGTATCATATACATTATGCATACTAGATAAATGGAGATATTTAAACAACTTGTGATACAGATTTGTGGTTACTACAATTATTAAAATAATTGACAAAAGGAATTAATTGGTTATACCTGCAAAGCTGGAAAGTATGGTGGCAAGGCATTAATAGCTTCTTCCCGAAGTCTCGATTTTTCGTCATTCTCATTAGGTATATCTTCTTCCACCAACTTCCCATTTTCACCAGGCGGGGGTGGCGAGAAAGAGTGAGATCTACTTCTGCTTTTTGATCTCGAGATTGATCTAAAAATGAATAAAAACTTGGTCATTTATAATTCCTATGTAATTTTTATTGAGACTAATGTATTACAAACACAATCTTGATAACACAACAACATCCAGCATACTACTTGTTGGGGAAATAATTACTTCATGTTTAGGACTAAATTTGAATAAATACAGATTAACAATTAATTTTACCATTGATCCTTCTATATCTTTTCTCAAATGTTGTGTTTTTAATTGTGCAGCCTTATAGTGGTGGCATAGCATGGCACGGTTTTGACTCAAATGGACCAGAACAGATGCTACTTCATGAACCATCATTAGGCGAGTTATAAGTAGGTACTTATAGACTTGTTTGGGAACATTTTGATGGTATCTTACAAATATTGTTTAACTAACAATATAATCCATTATAGTAATTAACTTGAAATTAGAGGTTTATTTATTGGACTTGCACAAGATTTATACTTCTGGAGTATGAAAATATAGCAATTCTAAAGCTTTTTAATTACATTGCTTACCTTCTTGATCCACTGGACAATGGACTCTTATGTTCTACTTTAGGTGTAGGTGATTTAGACTTTGAATTTGCCCTGGACTTATTATTTTCATTGTTCTGTTCTTTCCTTTCCTTCACGGGAGACTTTTCCAATTCCCCATTTTCTTCTTCGGTCTTGGAATCAACATCAGAATCTGAATCAGTTGATGTCTCATCCTCTGACTCCGAATTTGTATGTTCACCTTAAAATTATAACAAAAAACACATTGTTATTGTCTTTTTGCCAATTCTATTACTTGTCTATTTAAAGGTGGGAGAATTATAGTTCGACCAGGGAAGTACCACCGCCGCCCTCATAATCCGCCGTAAAGTATTACTTATGTTTCGGCTGGTTGCCGACCACACTTCGACGCGAAGCAAACATCTTAGTCCTCAGAAGTAGCAACGCATCTACGTCGCGAGCAGATAGGATTTCGGTTGTGTTTGTGGTTGTATGTAGAGGTCTATGGGCTGCGACTACTTAACATCAGGTGATTTGCGTGCTTGTGTGTTATTCCTCTCACATAAAAAAACCTTTATCTAATATCCAATATTTGTTTGTAATATTAATGTGCCAGTATACAAATCTAGCAAATAACCGAAATATATAAAGAGTGAAAGATTACAATACCTTCTTCAGGTTCAGATTTTAGTGATTCACTTTTCATATCAACATCACTAGCATCTGAGACGGTGACAACTGATTCCCCATAGTTTGGGGAATGGTCGGTCTTGTTCTTTTTATTTGCAGCTTCATCTGGTGTCACAGATCTCTTTTTGCCACGTCGCCGCCTCTCCTCACGCCTAGCCTCTAATTCACCTCTCGATTCTGTTTTTCTCTTTACCATTTCTCGTTCTGGAACAAAAGTATATATTTATGTAACACTAGTGAGATAATATTTAAATTGAAATGAGTTTATTCTGTATAGACCTACTGGTGGCACTCATAACTTCTTACACTCTTTTCTAACCTAACCCAAGTTGGGAAGCCACCTTTTACTCAGAAGATCCAGCTAGAAACTTAGTATGCTTTCTATATTATTGTTACTTACTTTGTCAACATCTCTTTCGTCTATTCTGTTACAATGTAAAATTTAATTTCCAATTAAGTAATCTACAAGACTTAGCTGATGCGATAAACTTACCAGCTTCTATCAACCTTTTCCTTCTTTCTTGTTGTGTCTTGTCGAGTGTTGTGTGACGTTCCAATTTTGACTCCTTATCATTATAATCATGATGCTTTTTTTGCTCTTGACCTAGTTCTTTAGATATTCTTTTACTAAGTAACCTACTTCTTAAATCCTCTAACTCTTTATCACCTGAAGTCTTATCTCTATTTTCTTTTTCACTATTATGATTTGTATGATTTGTCCTACCTTCATCCGCGATTAGTCGGAGCCTAGATTCAATTCTATCTGGTTCCATACGTTTCCGTTCAACTTCTGCATATTTGTATTGTCTTTCACGACTAACATAAGCCTCACGGTCCCTTTGAGTGTCCTTCTCTTTATAAGATTCCTTTTCCCTATAAGCTTCTCTAGTTCTTGTAGTTTCCCTAAATGAAGTATTCTCCCTGTACACCTCTCTTTCCCTATAATGTTCCCTCTCCCTATATGCGTTTTCTCTATACACTTCCTTATCTCTCACTTCCCTGTCTCTATATGTTTCCTTGTCTCTTGGCTCTTTTTCTCGATATGTCTCCTTTTCTCTATAGTACTGCTTCTCCCTGTAATATTCTTTGGGCATATCCTCACGATCTAGAGGTTTGTTTAAGTCTCTTTTCGATTTCTCAGATTTATCACGCTCCCTATGAGAAAAATTATTAAAATGAGAATTACATATGATTTGTTTATTTCTATAACCTCTAATTGATAATACAGCTTTTTTTTAATTTTAAACATGTACACAACAAATTTAAACAGAATAGCATATAAAAACCTATTCAGCCTCAAAATGTTTATCTCACCTATACATATGTTTCTTGTCCTTTCTAACAGTTTCTTTGTACCTTTCTTTACCAGATCGCTTATGACCTCTTTTGTCTCGATGTGACGGCCGAATGACGGCCTGAGGTGGCTTGATCACTAAAGAGTCATGTGGCTCACGGTCTTCGTCTGATAAGCTGAAAAATTGTTATTATTACAATAAAATAAAAAAAACACAATTATAATTACCGATCGAGAAAAAATAACAGCATAATGATAGACAAGAACGACGAGTCATCGTAAGTCATGCCCATGTAACATGCGTGGATGTATAGTTATGTTGTACGTATCGAACAGAAATAATAAAGATTATGAAACATTTTACAATTATTATGAATTACCTGAAATCCATTTCATCGTGAAGAGGACTTCTTGCTATTTCTCCATCTTCACTTTGATCATCTTCGTAGTTACTCATGGTACAACTTCAGATTTATTGAAAAAATAACTCAAATAACAAAAAATACGAACACTGGAACTTAAAATAAGATACACAATAGTATAAGTTAATTAGATAATATCCACAAACGACACAAACTATATTTATTAGTAGAAAATATTCAATTACTTCAAAATTTTGCAATTACAAACATCGATAACTTAAATCGCCATCTTGTAATAAAAGCACAATGCCGCCATAACCACCACAGGTTAGTGTTTCCATTATCAATTTTAATTTTCCAAAATTGGCACATTTTTATTTTTAAATAAAAATTTCGGATCTACATCGTCTTCTCGTTGTACCAAAGAATCTTCTACTTCTCCGAATTGCTATGATTCAAATTTAGTTTGCCAGATTGAAAACAACATCAAATATTTTACAGATAAATTTAACATATTCTTAGTTAGGACTTGACCTTACTCCAGATTTTACAAAAATAAAATGGTCAATAATACTTAATATTAGTCTAAAAACGGCAAAATCCTGAAAGTGGAAACACTTCCACAGATAGACTATGCCACACAAGCCAGAAAGACTTCATCTTTAAATGTATGGTACAGAAATCTATTTCCGTTATTGCATAACTATTTTTTTGTAATATTCAATTGTATCAACTATTGAGTCAAGAATGTATGTCTGAGAATTTAATTCTTTTAATTTATAAATTTTTTATATACAGATGATACAAGTGATGCCACGGTACTTTAATATTGTTATTATTATAGTACTCTGTGGGAATTTCTCTTTGACATTGATTTTAATTTGACTAAAGATTAGTAATGATTGACATCTGACAGTCTATATTTGTATGATAATGAAAAGAAGGATGAAAGAAATAGTTTTATTTAATCTTATGAAAAAATAAAAACAAACAAGTTACGTATAAACTAAATTAAAACAACTGTTATATTATTACATGAATAGCAAATGATAATGTTTACATGGAACAAGTTTAGAGAAATAACAGTAAAATAATGGTAAGTGTATAGTGGAATTATTTCGGTGTGCAATTGATTCCGAGGTCATATTAATCCCTATTGATAATTACTTATCCGAAACTGTTCGTCCATGTATTTATTACCACACAGTACATATAATTTTACAGTACTTTTAACAGTCACACTTTTAGTGTTCCTTATTTATTTTATTAAACATACTGATATTAGAGACATACAACATTAGTATTAGTAAATCGGCCCCATAAAACTAATTTTACTTGATGTTTAAATTTCATATAATTATGAACGGTATCAAAGTATTACCTGTATTATTTAAATATTGCATTTTAATCACAAACATTAAACACTTATTTTCTTCTGTATATGTACAGTATCCATCCAGCTATCAATTCATCTCTTCTATTAATATTTTCAGAACAATAAGATTTTGAATACTATAGCCAGTGCAATAGACAATAGAGAGGACATTAAGAAGAGAACTGAAAATGGTAAAGTGGTCCTTCGAGAATTGCTTACTTGTGTGGAAAATTGTCAAAATCGCTTCGGTGGCAAGTCTGAATTGGCCACAGAAGATGATATAAGGTCTGTAAATCTGTTTTAAGAGTCCAAAAATTATGTACATTTTATTTACTGTATCTTAATGTGTACATGCATTTGTGTATAGAAATTCTCTTATCACGAGTTGTGATACTGTGCCAGCAATATCTTAGTTTAGCGAAAGTTAAAACAGATATTGTGATATTCTTTTATTTTTATGTATATTTCACCCAAATTTATTTTTCAGGATTGCACACTTATGTGAAAAATGGGAAAAAGTTTTAAGTCATGGTATTAGATCTAATTTATCAAATTCTGCTATTCAGAGTTTTGTGTCGGCAGGCTTAAATTTTACATTCAATTTCATCAATGTTGGTTAGTAAAAGTTTATTTACTAATTCTTGAATTTTTTTCAACGTGGGTCAACTTTCACGGTTCTACTAAGGAGGAACCACTGTCCCAACATTTGTATGTAAAGCAATTCTCACATTTTAGTGAACAGGTGTAATAAATGGCACACTTATAAAAATTAGGCCATCACCATAATTAAAAGAGGTAGAAATTGACCAGTAATGCAAGAACAACATACTATACATAAATTAAAGAGTGAATAAACTGGATAACTAAAGGCTTGCTTACTTTCTTTTTTATATTATTCCTGTGTTTTCTCACTTCTACAAACTATCAGGGTTTTTATAGATGAT
>DWON01008362.1:0-12182 GCA_018251015.1 Phocides pigmalion okeechobee | reverse complement strand
ATTAAGGATATTTGATTTTTGATTACCGATATTACAAACCAGTTTCATGGATCGTGGTCACGGCAATCAAAAATCAAAGATCGTTAATTGTGACTACTCGGTACATAGACATAGTAAAATAACCTGAAACCTGATCGATATTTTTTGTCTGTTTATTTTTTTAATTTCTAGCGAAACAAAAAAGCAGCCACGTTTCATAAATAAAATTTTGTTTTCGTAAAATTTACAAAATATTGATATTTTCTGTCTGTTTTTTCTTAGTTCTAGCAAAACCAAAAAAGGACATATTCCATAAATATCTGTTTCTGTAAAATCTTGTTTCTGTAAAATTTACAAAACTTAGTTCTACTAATACTGCTTCATGATCAAAGTTGTAAAGAAACCACAAAAAGGACAAATTTCATAAATATCTGTTTCTGTAAAATTCAGAAAATTTGATGTTCTACTAAATGAACGATATTTTGTGTCTGTTTTTTTTTTCAATTTTAGCAATACCAAAAAAGGGTCATATTCCATAAATGTCTGACTGACTGACTCTTGTTTTTGTAAAATTTACACAAAATGTATGTATTTATGCCTTTACATTATCGATATTTAGTTTTTTTTCAATTCTAGTGTAAGCAGTGTTTGTTCCTTACACTCCATTAATATCTGTTTCAGTAAAATCCGGTTTCTACATAATTTACAAAACTTAGTTGTATGAATATTATATTTTCTGCCTGGTTTTTTCAGTTCTAGCAAAATCAAACAAAGGGAGTTACGAACCTTCTGGAAGGCAATATGAGAGACGACCTACCTTCCAAGCTGCAATGAAATTGACTATCATTATCGGTCAATTATTTGGCCTTAATCCCGTTTTGGGAGTTTGCGAGATTGATACTTCTAAACTGAGGTATATATTTATTTATTTATTGAATCAAACTTACAGCTAACATTACAGTCAATACCAATGCGTTAGCGTAATTATAAGATAAAAGTCGTATTATTAAAATTTAAAAGAATTACACTATAAAATCTATGTTAGTAAATTCCCTTATAGTTAATTACAAAATTGCTAATTGAAAATATATATTTATATTTTATAAAATATAATCTTAGCGATCCATCTCCATTAAGCACGATAGCATTTACAACCTCACTATACAAATATTTGAAATTATTCGCTTCACTCTGCTATACATCACATGTTTAACTTAATGGACTGACTCTACTCAAAAAAGATGATTGTTGAGAAATCGCAAAAGAAGATCTTGCTATGAGAACTTATCGTACTTGTTGATGTATAAAATGAAAATTGATATATCGACCGGGCGATAGTAATGCGTAATTTCAATTTAATTCGAACGGTAGACGGGAGATGGCGCTAACAGAAGCCTGTGTCTGTATGTACCTCAATTCTGACCTATCTACTAATGGGTCAGTGTTCTATTAAGGATGCGATATGTAGAATATACGAATGCATGTATTTTACACATGAATACTACATTCTTATGTGGTATGCATGTGTATGAATCGTGCACCATAGAAAACTTCTGGATCACTCTGTTTATAGAAGAACGTTGCATTAAAATCTAATGCGTAGTTTGAATTATACAGAAGCCATTTCATTTTATGCTATACAAAGATATATTAAGTAACTGATTCTATATAAAATAAATAAATAAAGCTTTCTTCAGCTCTATGGGTACTAGAGACTATAGACTCAAAGGTACCCGTTCTTGTTACGCGAAAAACAATTAAAATAATAAAAGGAATAACTGAAATTAATTAGTTAATTCTTTCGTTCATATGTTCATCCATTAATTAATTTATTTATTTATTTACATATACGAGTATATGTTAAGCATTTGTACCCGTATGAAATGTAATGGGCATTAAGTTTGCTATCAAATGAACTCTCCCTTCATGGGTTCACTGGAAGATATTTCATATGAAATAAGTAGCTCCATTGTACAAAACTGTTAAATTTACTGCTCCTGTTATTGCTTTGAGTGTACAAAAATACATAAAAAAGGACTAAAAGTGATCCTGACGTCCTAATCGGGTACAACTCGGGAGAGCATCCCCGACTGGCAGCCGCCGATTTGCGCCTATGCTGTGAGACCACTCACATAAGTATAAAAAGAACACGCATTTTTACGCGTGAATATTTTGTTCACAGAACTAAAACAATATAAGGGGTCTCTTCAAATTATACATATTACATACGATAATGTTATTATCGTCTCACAAAACACTTCACCGTAGCTTATGCCTATCCAGTGTGTAATATCCTTAATACGTCACTGGCTGTCCGCCAACAATTAGTTGCAACTGTGCTAGTACCCTTCGAAATCTCTTTGTTGGCATTCTGCCAATTTAAATGTAAGTGTTGCAGTGAAAACTTACTGTTTTATATAATCCGGCTGGTTTCGAAAGTTCCGATAAGACTATTTGTTACTCACAATGTAATTGCTATTTGAAATAGATAAATAGCAAATATATTTCTAGTAATGTTGTAACGAAAATTTAGTGTTTTATATAATCCGGCTGGTTGCAGTTCTGACCTTTAGAGAGTACGTCCAATAATAACAACATTTCTTTAGCGTTTCTACCGACATTACGGACATGACTGAAATAAATGAATATCAAAATTAAGCAACACCAAGCGAGGTCAGAATTTAGATGGGTGTCCGTTAGTAGCACTTGCAATGCTTCTGCAATTTAAAAGGTTCAACTGTACAAGTAGATGTAAAAGTAAGGTCCTGTAAATGAAAGGACCGATCCCTGGGCCTCTAATGACGTAAATAGTCAGTTTATACGAAAAACAAATTAGTGGCTGAAAGTATTTGGTACGATACAAGGCAGTTATTTATTTTAACGTCAGTATTTACTGCGAGTACGTGCCGACCACCTTCAGCGGGAAATTGGCTTGTTCTATCAACACTCTATCTATAAATTACTTTAAGAGCCCAACTTTATATGAGAGTGGATTGATAAACGAGCTTGCATTGCGTCTGGTCTCGAATCCACAGTTGCAAATAAATTTAAAGGTGGGAGAACTATAGCTCGACCGGGGAAGTACCACCTCTACTATCATAATCCGCCGTTAAACATTACTTTAGCACTTGCCGGCTATACTTTGAAGCGAGGCAACATTTTAGTCCTCAGGAGTAGTACCGTATGTACATCCGAGCTAATTGCGGAGTAGATTTCACACATCTTCGGAAATTTTATGGAGAACATTCTTCACGATATCTTTCTTCAGCGTTAAAGTAAAACGCAACCCTGTACCTAAGGGAGTGGCTGGAATTTAAACCACCCCTCTATTACTGCTTACTATAAACGGTACGCTATATGCAACAATAATGAGGCCAGCGTTCTTGGCATCATACGGCATGGTTACGCGTCTCCTTTAGATTGTTTAAGTTAGACTATGGAGTCTGAGAGTATGAGACTAATGGATGGATGAATGAGTATGAGATCGATCATGGATGCGACAACAATGCGGCTAGATTTCTTGACACTATGCTGCATGAGCATGGTCTCCCTTTAGATTGTTTAAGTTAGGCTTTTATTATACTTTGTTATTATTCTATGATTGGAGATTTAACTCTTTTTTTACAGATTTACATTTTATTCTGGGAGATGTATTTACAGCATCATTTCCATTATGGGACAGGGCGCGTTACTTCTGTTTTGTATTCTGAGATTCATAAGAGATTCAGATGCCACGCTTGCGTCAAACAGTAAGTAAACAGTAAACAAACAGTTATTAGTATAAATAAGTGGTGTGATAAGTAGCATAGAAAAGAATAGAAGGTTCAAGAGGGAATACCTTCGCCGCCCTCATAATCCATCGTGAAGCAACTCTTGTTTCGATTGAAGAGATGCTGTTGCCGACTACACTTACAAGCGAAGCGATCATCTGTCCTCAGGAGTAGCAACGGATCCAAACACGACATCATGCATGACTTTGGTCTTGCATGTAATTGGACGCAGATATTATAGGGTTGCCGGTGACACTAACAAGCGAGGCGATTATCTCAGTTCTCAGGAGCAGCAACGTATCTATGCACGGCGTCAGTCATGACGACGTCTTGCTGTAATTGGACGTAGAAGCTGCAGAGACCATTTAACATCAAACCTCTATTTTTCAAACAAAAATGTCGACTTGAATTATTAACTTTTTTTCCTTGCCTGATTCATTGTTTCATAACGCCGTCCAATTTTGAATAAACGAATTTTGTATAATTCAAATCCTTTTAAGCCGAAAGTCTATGGCGTATACATCATGAATATGAATAAGCTTCAAAATTGAATCTCCGAAATATGATTAAGGATTTAATTTCGTTCTGTTGATTAGTTAAATCAATTATTCATAAAATGTGTACAGGTACATTAATCAAGACAAGTTGTCCTACATTGCATGAGAGACATCTAATTTCGTGTAATCTATCCAATTACTACATTTGTCGGCTACTTTATAATTCATTTGCACACTGCCCCTGTTTTAATTTAGGCTTTAGTTATGATTAAGCCAATTTAAATCTCTAAATATTATAAAAAAATGCCCACGCCGCATCTGTCTGTTCGCGATAAACTCAAAAAGTACTGGACGGATTTTCTTACAGTTTTCAGCAACAGGTAGAGTGATTCCTAAGGAAGGTTTTGATGCATAATAAGATAAGTTTTTTTTTGTAAATTGAGCGAGAGATTAAATTCTTAAGTTCAATATAGAAATTTAGTCGTCGTTTGAAATAGTTGTTTCTAATTGTTAGTTTTTGTAACTAGGTAATGACCGGATAAAAGAATGTATGGAAGGAAAATAATGTAAGTAAATATAAACTCTATTATCTGAGCGAAGCTGAGCCGGATAGCTAGTATATCTATAAATTGTATAAATTTGAACGCTATAAGTATTTTTTGGTATAGTTTTGGTTAAATGTTCGTTCCTTGAGTCACTTATTACCATACTACCTTTTTTAAATTTGACACCCATAAGTAAATAAATTGTTTATTTATCTGTAGACTTTCAAGCGAGAACTATAGTTCGACCGAGATGATACCACCGCCTCCCTAATAATCCGCCGTAAAGCATTATTTGTGTTTCGGTTGGAGAGGTGCGATTGCCGAATACAATTTGAAGCGAGGCGACCATCCTAAGAGTAGCAACATATTATATAGATTAGGGTAGGATTTCAGTCGTGTTTGTGGTCGTACGTAGATATCTATGGGCTGCGACTACTTAACATCAGGTTGTATGGATGCCCGTTCGGTACTCTTCTTACATAAAAAAATAATAATTTCATGAGTCATTTATCTCCTTACTATCTTTTTTGAATTGACAACTACATACAAATGAATTGTTGATTTATTTCTGGACGTTTTCAAAGGTTACGCGTTTAGTTATTTCCGTAAAAACAGATATTTACGACAAATAACTGTACCCCTATTATTTTTCTGCATAAAAATATAATAAATGTGTTCATTTTCAGCATTCCTGGTATTCTACGGTTCAAACTTCATCACTGTTCTTCTTTTCCTACGAATCGCAACGAAATGGCCTAAGCTCTCTCACATAATATCTATCACAGAAGCATCATATCCTAGCACAGATCTAGGACTTATAAAGAAGTGCAACTTATCGTGCGTGCTTGTCCTAATTTTGGCTATAAGTAAGTATTAATTTATGAAAATTTATCAAAATTATTAAACAAATAATTAATAATATTTGGTGTTACTTTGCGTAATTTCATGCTATAAAGTTATTGTTAAAGCTACTTTGTAATGCGTAATGGTACATATTTCAATGCATCCACCATGCATTACACCATACACTATACTATGCACTACGCACTGTAGTATGCACTATAATTCATAGGGTAGAGTAAAATAGATTGCATGATAAATTGTATTGTAGTATACTCTCGATCTTTTCCCGAGTAAATCCGCGGGCATAACCTAGTAGTTTATATACTACTAGACAAATGTAAACTTAGTAGCTTGCTATAAACCGTATAGCAATCTGTAATTTAAAAATGTTGATTAAAGACATATTTAACTATAATTATTATCGGGCATTGCTCAGTTCTAAAATAGTATAGCGTGATATTAAATAGGCTATAACAAAACCAGAGGTAACTATAGGCATTTGCGCTCAAATTTTCAGGCAATTAAACCAGTAATTTCAACTAAAGACGTACAAATATAAAAAACGACATCGTTCCACTTTCATATAATAGTAGAGGTGACGCGTATTTTTTATAACTTGCCAATAAAACAAATAGCCTATCTGATGGCTATTGGACATCATTACCTATAGACATTTGGAACAGCAGTGAACTTTTTGCACCACTCAAAACCATGCGCATGACATAACGCGCTGGAAATACCTCTTCGAACAATCCTCTTAGAGATCTTAGATATCTCTTAGTTAGAGAATTTGTTTTATGTTTACGTCGTAGATAAAAAGAGCATATATGAAGATGATGGTTGAATACTACGAGTTTTATTAAGTTGAACAAGTAGCAAACGAGCCTACAGACCTACCGATAATAAATGTCTAGTTATTGGGCATCTAGGTCCAACCTTCAATTTGATGTTAAATGGTTTCTGGAAACATTGAGTATCTACGTCCAACCACAACCAAGTGCCTCTTCATCTTGCCTGATGTTACTTTTTGGTATTTCATAAATTCTTTTTCTATTCGTGTATTATATTGCATAGTTTGACAAGTATACATTCCCGGAAAAACTCCGAAATATGTTACTTCCAGTTTCATAAATATTACAGTACGTCCTTTCGGATCTATCAGGAACAGCTATGGCAATTGATTTTCACCAAAATAATAGACACGATTTATTATGTTTCACAACGTCATTCTTTGCGCTTTATTGTTTACATATTGTAGTAGCGCTCCCATGTACCAGCATTGCACGGATTTTTAAAGGTGTTTTTTTACTACCCGCACTATTCGTAGGTAACTACCATTACTTTTCTGAACAGTTCGGTGTGCATTTTACTTCATTCTGCGTTTCCGTGCTCAAGCCTTCGCGCCTCCTGAACTGAACTACCAATTCTCTGTGTTTAGTGGAATTAAATTAAAACTATGGTAAAGTAGAGAAAACATGTAAATGAAATTTATATTTCAGTTGAACACGTCCTTTCGGATTTATCAGGAGCGGCTATGGCACTAGATTGTCACCCCGATAATCGATACGAGGCATTCATCAAAACCAGCTTTCCGTGGGTATTTGTATTTCTGCCATATAACTACGTCATTGCTTTTATGTCACAGGTAAGTAGTTTCCACATTTTTATTTACATAACGAATTTATTTATATCTATAATTTGTTTTATTTATTACTAAATTATACACGATAGCCTAAGACTGAAAACATTAGTCATTTTCAAGAGAAATCACATCAAGACAAATTAAATAGCTGTGATTATTTTACAGATTATAAACATCCAGTGTACGTTTAACTGGAATTATGCTGATTTATTCGTAATTTGTATCAGTTTTTACTTAACGTCTAGACTCGAACAAGTCAACCGTAAAATTGAAGCTGCCAGGAAAAAGGTGAGGACTTATTGCATTTTAGAGGATTATATTTGTAATGAATAATGAACGGTGTCGTTATAAAGAAGCTTATTGACTGAAATTAAAGTAAAAATGAGTGATTGAAGACATCCAGGGTATCGTTTGATGCTGAACGCGGGTTAACGTGAGCTGACTGTGTAAAGATATCCGTGCAAACTGCTTGGTTAGTGATGTGCAGTTAATGTACGTGAGCTTTGGCTGTGCGTTGATTTCTCGATCAGTTACTTGCCTTCTTCATTTTTAATACTATTAAATTTATGTATGTCTTACATAACTTTTTATTTTCTTTCCTATTAGTTTCAAAACCTACCCTCATCATTCTGGCGAGCCACACGAGAGGAATACAACCGTGCGACTAATCTGGTGAGACGTGTTGACGACGTGATAAGTGGAATCATCTTCGTTACTTTCGCTAACAACCTCTTTTTCATCTGCTTGCAATTGCTTCATACTTTGTCGTAAGTATTTTTGCAACGTATTATGATGTTAAACTAATATTATCTGAGAATTTATGCGTTTTATTATATACCGGGTACTCACGGTTATCGATTTTTTACGAAAAATTTTGTAAGGTTAATTTAGATATCTAAAGGATAATTATAATTGAATCTCAAATACACATAAATTGATAATTTATAGTCTGAAACTATAAATTATCATATGGAACCATTGCTCAAGGTAAGAAAATACAAAAAGACAAGATTTCCTCAAAAGTGTTGTTTTATGTCGGAAAAAGTAGGAAACAAGCGTGCCGTTCATCTGGTATTAAATGGCAATTTTAGTATCTATGTCCAACCTCAAACAATACAAGAATAAAAAATTAAATTATAATCATATAAATACGCCTTAATACCCATAGCCTGTAAAAATATTACTCGATACTTTTTTACGTAATAAGAGTAGCAAACGAGCATGCAAATCACTTGATGGTGAGTAGTCGCAGCCACGTGCAGCCACAGACACGATCGAAATCCCATCCGAGCTCGAACGCAGATGCGTTGCTACTCCTGAGGACTGAGATAATCGCTTAGCTCCAAAGTGTAGTCGGTAACCGCACCTCTCCTACCGAAACACAAGTATTGCTTTCGGGTAGATTGTGAGGGTAGCGGTGGTACCCCCGATCGAATTATAGTTCTCCCACCTTTGAAAAATATCATACTTATTGAAATATCATAGAATCCTCAGAGAAAACACAAACAGGCAGACGTCGTAGGCGTATTAATAAGCTTCCGTTAATCCTTTCGGTTTTAAGTAAATATCTGTCATGATTACAAGTAAATTTACAAATAAACTAATATTAAACTATTTCTCAGAGATGGAATTAAAGCTACACCGTCGTGTAGAATCGGAAATTTGGATGTGAGGTAAATATTAATTTAAGACATTTAATTACGTTTGCATGTGGTATAAACATATGGGAAGGGAAGGTCGACCATCTAGCTAGATTAATTAAGTATATGGAAATGCACGAATTTAGAAATCAAAATCAAAATATTTTTTTTCAAAAGATTCTTTACAGCACTCTTTTTGAACGTCAATAAAGTAACAATGACTCTTAAGGTGTTTCGTTTTGAAAACGCGACGAATGAAACTCCGAAACACACAACTTTTTCATCTTTGAAAATATCATTTACAAATAATAACCTAAATTAACTGATTTTTTGTCTGTGTTAGCTCAAATTGCAAGCTGATTGAGTCATATTGTACGTTCACTGGCTCAGATCGCGAGCTTTTTGACTCGGTTTTGTTTTAATTGTATCACATTGCACGATAACTGATTCAAATTGCAAATTGGATGAGAAGTTTTACTTTTTTACTTAGATTGCACATTGATTGGCACAAACTGCGCGCATTGGCATGACCTTTATTTTTATTGGCTGGTATTGCACGTTGATTAACTGAGTTTGCACATTTCAAAGGCATTTAAGGATGGACGCGGATGCGTTCCTACTCTTGAGGACTAAGATGGTCGCTCCAATAATGTATGTAAACTCTATTTTTATAGAAACAAATTATTAATAACCATATTTATGTTATAAATATATGGATAATGTGATCTGGACGTGTAGGCGTTAAATAATGGCATCAATATTTAACAAGAAATTTGGTTATTTAAATTTAACAGTACAGAACAATACTACATTCCACATTAATGCAGCTACAATTGCTTTGTAATATATCCAACAACAACATATACTATACATTGCTGGTTTTTTTTCTATCACCAGACCGCTGAAAGGCTACGAGCAAGCAATGTACTTCATTTACTCCTTTATTTTCCTCGTGCTGAGATCTCTAGCGGTGTCGTTGGTAGCAGCACGGGTGCATACATCGAGTAAAAAGCCCGCATATGCATTGTACGAAGTTCCAACGAATTTGTATTGTGTTGAGGTATAAAGCTGTTTTCTGTATATATTTCGTGTATTTACATTTTATTTACAAATAATTTTGCAGTTAATTACAACATTGAACTCCTTAAAACTAATTATATTACAAAGCTAACCTGAACAATCTAAAGGAAGTACGTGCCCATGTGGCGTTGTTCCAAGAACGCTAACCACATTCCCGTGCTGAACAGCGATCGCATTTTTCTGCGCTAGATATGAACCAGCCCTCTTATCACAAGCAACGTCGACCATACGTGTGCGATTAATCCTTTGAAAAATATGTTTGTATAATATATATATTGGTTACTGTAACTACGACTTAGTTTGCTATAGTTTTTATAGAAGGGAGCAATTATAGATTTTTTTGTTAAAGTAACCTATAAATGGAATAAAAATATATATGCTCATAACTAAATATAAACAATATACAGCAAAAACCTATGATATAGAAAAAAGAAATACAAAGATAAGCAAACAAAGACAATACTACAAATAGTCAGCATCGCTAGTTTTGGTCAGTACGCAAGATGCTGACAGCATTTCCTCTTTGTATGGCTATGCCAATACGCTGAGCAAAAAATACGAAAACACTTTCTGTATCTTTGTAGCGATTTAAAAAAAATGATTTGGAAACAGATTGCTTGGCTACCTTAATCTATAATAAATTAGATAAACATTTTCCTTTAAATTATTTCGGTTAAGCTTTTATAATGAGATTTTAAGGTTTTCATATTAGATTTGTAAGGAAAATTATTTATTGTTCAACATATATTTACAATGATGAAAATCTTAAAACTGATTATAATAATAGCATAACGTGAATAATCTAAAGAAAGTCCGTAAATCTATTGCTGTTTTCAGTATAGTCCGTATCATTATAGTTGTGAATAATCTTGCTTAATATACATATATATATTTTATGTGAGAGGAGTAGTAAACGAGCATGCAAACCAGCTGATGTTAAGTAGTTACAGCACATAGACATCCACGAACAACCACAAACACGATGGAAATCCTATCTGAGCTCGAAGATACGTTGCTACTATTTAGGACTAAGATGTTCGCCTGGCTTTAAAGTATAGCCGGCTACTGTTTAAGTAATGATTTACGGCGGATTATGAAGGCGGCGGTGGTACCCCCCCGGTTGAACTATAGGTCTCCCACCTTTAAAAAAATGATTAGATAAACACAAAAATGTCGCGATAATTTCTTTCGTCGTTAACTTACATTTTCATACAATGAATTAATTCCAATCTTAAGAAGTGCTATTTATCAGACGAATAAACTAAACAAGAAATGTTCTACAACTAATCTGCTACTCTTACCCAGCTATACTGTCAGCTCTGGTGTGGGAGGAGTTGGGCAGGGATTACTCAGGCCTCGAGGGTATTCGGACCTCGAGGGTTCTAGTAATCTATATCTAGTTATGTATTTATATCTATAGCATTAGGCGTTACTTTACGGAAATCTTAATCAATTGTTGTTAAAAACGACTTTGCAACAATCTGGTACCACCGTGTATAATGGTACATATTTCAAAGCATGTACTATGAAGATAGGGAAAATTGAAGAGAGTAAAAATATGTACCTCTAATAGGACCAACACGTGTTTCCCTCCAAAACGGAGCATCATCAGGCAATTTGATTCTGCGACGGTTAATCGATTGACCGTAACCGTAGTTTTTAAACTTAGTGGTGCTTTGGGATCCTGGGAACCTGGATCTCAAGTATTAGCGACAGAAATTCGCTTAATACTATATGCTATATAATATATATACTATAGCTTACATGTTACTTGAATAATGTTTTTTATTCAGATTATAAATGTTTTCTATTTTAATAACACAACCTTTTATCTTCAGATACAGCGGTTCTTAGACCAAATCCATGGAGAGACTGTGGCCTTAAGTGGTCTCCAGTTCTTTAACGTGAAACGAGGACTGGTTTTAGCGGTAGGTATATTGAAATTTATTTTTGATTATCGGTCTAAATTAAAAAATACTGAATTGTAAACGGTATAAGTAGAGTGGTAAAAATGTTTTTTTTTTTAATTATGAAAGAGTAAGAAACGGGCATGCGGCCTGCAAGCCCGCTTCTTGCTCTTACTACCTGATGTTAAGTGGTCATTGCAGCCCATGGACAACTACGTCCAATCTCAAATAGAACAGAAGTTCTATTTAAGGGTGGACGCGGATGCGTTCCTACTCTTG
>DWON01008361.1:0-12183 GCA_018251015.1 Phocides pigmalion okeechobee | reverse complement strand
AACCGAAACACAAGAAATGCTTTACGGCGGATCATGAGGGCGGCGGTGGTACCTCCCCGGTCGAAATATAGTTCTCCCACCTTTGAAACTAAAAAAACTGATCTTAAATGATATTTTGTAAGTATTACAGAGTATATCCAAGAATATCAGTCACACCAAGCCCACGGTTGTAATGTTTGTAATAGAATAGGCTACCTACCTAAAGATCAAGGTTAAGGTCGACTATATATGTGCAATAAAAATGCAAGCCGAGTATCAGAACAAGTAGCCAATGATGGTGATAAGTATATTTCTTGTTCAACTAAGGCTTCAATGCGTTCTGGATAGTGTAGTAACTAAATTTAGAAAGCAATCAATCGAGTAAAGATATTTAGTCTGATTAGATAGTTTAATAATTAATTGAATATCATCGAATAAAAATCAACATTACAAGAAAACATAGGATTCAAAGATTATAAAAGATCCCTTGAGTGGATCAGTAGAGGATAATCATTCGAAAGAACATATAGTCCTTTAAATAAAAAATAAAAATTGTTTTAAGCTAACAGTTACACAATTGCAAAAGAGTACAGAAACTAAATGTCATCTTTAATTCCGTGAAAAGGGTAAAAGATAGTGCCAAAGTGGAAGCGGTTCTGGTCGGATTGTCGGCGCTCATTCTTGCGAAAGCTTTTGTATGTAATGAGAGAAAAGAGAATTGAAACAATAATGGCCGTTTCGACAAAGGCGGTCTGCCTTCGATGACAATTTTTTGAGAGTTTTGTTTCCAACAAAATGTAGGAAATTCATGTTCGAGTGATTTGCAATTAGTTACATTTTAATTCGTGTAGTGAAGTGTAGTATAAGCAATTGTAGTAGCAGTAATACTTATTTTATGTGAAAAAAGTGGCAAACGATAATGCAAACCACCTGATGTTAGG
This sequence comes from Phocides pigmalion okeechobee, assembly GCA_018251015.1. Lineage (NCBI taxonomy): Eukaryota > Metazoa > Arthropoda > Insecta > Lepidoptera > Hesperiidae > Phocides > Phocides pigmalion. The sequence goes on along the minus strand of DWON01008361.1, from coordinate 11,263 downwards.
TAGACGTCCGCGTATAACGACAAACACGACCGAATCCATCTGAGCTCGATCGTAGAGTCGTTGCTACTCCTGAGAACTAAGACGGTCGCCTTACTTCAAAGTGTAGCCGGCAACCCCATCTCCAACCGAAAAACAAGTAAAGTTTTACGGCGTATTATGAGGGCGCTGGGACTTAATGCTGCAATGGTTTGTCGGTGCTCAATATTTATAATTAAATTATTACTTATTACGTCGGAATATTTTCTATTAAATAACCATTTAGATTATAACAATAGAATGAAGTATCCATTAATGTAAATTTATTGTCTTGCAATAATTTATGAATGCAGTAAACAGGATTTGTAATATTTGCAATTTATTCTAAACTATTTTGAGAAATGCGTGGGGGATCGCAAACTGTAACAATTTTGTAATTCCTTGCAAAACATTGAATATGGCTGTTGTAGAAAGGTCTGGACAAATATTCTATTCTCGAATACAATTCCCATTTATATCATTCATAATACATAAGATGTTAGTTAGAATTATAATCATTAATAAAATAATTATTTAAAGTAAGTAAGAAAGGTTAATACATTTTTATTTCCGCCGCCTATTCATTTTTCATCTCTAAGCATTCTTTGTTTATTTACGAGCAATAAATTACGAAATAATTGAAAATCGACGTTATCAACCTATTAATGACAAGTATTAATTTCTCTTAAAATCAGGGATAAGTTTCGCCGTAACCCTCCTGGACTATGGTCCGCTACAAAAGGTATTTCGGATTGGAACACCTCACATATCTTTGACTACTTGAAGAATTCTCTATCATGAAGATTTTTTTCATAATGTCTTCTTCTTCTCTGTTTAAGGAAATGGTAATTCATTTTAATTACAAAAGAGGGTGTCATGCGGTTTGCCGCAATAACACACGAGTTGGATTTAACCCCAAGACGTGAAAATAGATGTACCACATTAAAAATGTACAAAAAATAAATGTTAATGAATATTACTCAAATGTTTAAAGGTCACATTGCAGTAAGGTCAAATTTCAATATGTACATAAACCACTTGCTCGATATCAGCGAGCGTAAAGTGCGCAAAATTTTACGATTTCATAAAGTGGCCGATAAGCACTTTTGCAAATTGACCTTTGCGGGGATCCCACAAATGCTTTTAACATTCTACAAGTGATGTATTATTTTATTGGACTTCTGGTAAAAGATGTGAAAATAAATACAAAATACAAAAAAGACAACGTAATGTGAAATAATATAAAAATGTTGATATAAATATGGACTACAATGCTGATATAGAAAAAAATTAAATGCAAATTGAGGATGCTTATTTTCATATTTATTTGCAATAGAAAAACTAAATTACTTGTGTTCCGGTTTTAGAGGTGCGGTTGCCGGCTACTCTTCGAAGCAAGACGACCATCTTAGTCCTCAGGAGTAGCAACGTATCTGCGTTCGAGCTCAGATGGGATTTCGGTAGTGTTTGTAGTTGTACATAGATGTCTATGGGCTGCGACTACTTAACATCAGGTGCTTTGCATGCTCGTTTGCTACCCTTCTCACACAAAAACCAATAAACTTGATTCAAAAAGATCCAGCAATCACACCATACAAATGAAATAACAGAACAAATTAACAAAAATCACACGAACTATATTACGATTAAGTACGCTATATTACACAAGGTATATCAATATCATTAATATTCGGAAAGCGTATTAACGATTCCCTTGGTTAGTAATTATATATACATACACTATTTGAGGCGACCATCTTAGTCCTCCAGAGTAGGAGCGCATCCGCGTCCATCCTTAAATAGAACTTCTGTTCTATTTGAGATTGGACGTGGCTGTCCATGGGCTGCAGTGACCACTTAATATCAGGTGGCCTGCATGCCCGTTTCTTAACTTTCATAATAAAAAAAAAACGTCTAGCACACATAGTAAATTAGTTCTCACATGTAGCAGTTTCAATGTCACATTCATTACTACAACCCACAACACAAGCAATGCGCCATTCATTCATCTTATTAATAACGTCAATGAGAGCAATAAGACTCACATTTCTTGGATAATTGTTACATCGTCAGATATGAAATGTAAGGCGAGGAACTGTGTATTTTTAACACGCTTTCATTAGCTTGGATTGTATGTACGTATGTAATGGAATCTTTGAGCATAATTTTCACCAATTTCCAGATGTCTGATTAGTTTGAAACTTTGTACACGTATCAAGGACCGATGACAATGCAATAATATGAAAAAAAGAAAAATAAATATAATAAAAAAATAAAAACACGCTATTATAAAAAAATATATAAAAAAATTAAATGCAGTAAAACATTTTGAACTCACTTTTATGTAGGACAAAATATTTAAGATCATTTTTGTACAAGTATTGGCAACAAGCAAATATGCCGGTATTTTTTTTTAACTTTACAATTGTAAAACAAAGGCCAAATAATATATTTGAAACATGATTATTGCTTCAATAAAAAAAAACTTGTAGATAAAGGTGGGAGAACTATAGTTCGAACGGGGAGGTACCACCGTGGCCTTAACAATTATTTGTGTTTCGGTTGGAGAGGTGCACTTGCCGGCTACACTATAAAGCGAGGCGACGGTCTTAGTCCTCAAGAGTAGCAACGTATCTACGTTCGAACTCAGGATTTCGGTCGTGTTTGTGGTTGTACGTGGATGTCTATGGGCTGCGACTACTTAACATCAGGTGGTTTCCATGCTTATTTGCTACTCTTCTCACATAAAGAAAATCACAGCCAAAAATACATGTCAATATTGATGCCTTTGTAATAGAATACAAGTGTTGATGTGTTTCTGATAGTCATCATCATTTACAACTCTATCGTCAATCGTTGACGATATGCATATGGCCCTGCTCACAATTCTAAGTCCATAAAGTGCGGTAGCTATTTTGGTTACACCACTTCGGTAGCAAGACTAAACAAACCACTTGCAGGACGTGTTTAAACAAACGGTTTAAGACCAGGAAGCCACGTTTTGGGTTTGAATGCATTTGATTGTATATACGATTTTGAACTAATATCATCGCGTAATTTATAAATTATGTTATATAACGTGGATTACGATTAACGCTTTTTAATTGCCCATATTTCGAACCTGTTCCATGGCTCGTGGTCACGCCAGTTTTGCCGTGTATGTGAGAAGAATAGCAAACGGGCAAGCAAACTACCTGATGATAAATAGTCGCGGTTCATAGACATGCACGTACAACCATAAACACGGCCGAAACCCTATCTGCGCTCGGAAGTAGACGCGTTGCTACTCCTGAGGGCTAAGATGGTCGCCTCGCTTCAAAGTGTAGCCGGTAACAGCATCTCTCCAACCGATTCACAAGTAATGCTTTACGCCGGATTATGAGGGCGCCGGTGGTACCTCCCCGGTCGAACTATAGTTCTTCCACCTTTAAAATAATGCAGAATAAACATCATCGATTATTCTTGCTCAGAATTTATGGTTTCAACTTAAGCGAACGTAACTGCATGAGAATGCAAGCCGAACCTTTTTGCCACGAAACACGGTCACAGCGTAGGGAAGCGTGGGTCGCGGTAAGTGCATTACAGTTGCGACATACGAGAAATCAGTGTATTAATGTATCATATTGCATGTATCAGTGAGGTTGGCGAGCGCCGTATATGGAAGCTGATTGACGTGTCGAGGGAGCAAGGGAAATTGAGCAGTTGCTGGAAGACGCGCTTCGCTTCAGAAAAGGCTAATGAGACTTTAATGAAAGTTTGACACGAATACTAGTTACGTAATTATACATCAAATATAAATAATCATACACCATTGATTGAGAATATAAGTTTCAAATTATAAGGGACAGTTTTTTTTTCCATTTACTATGTACCGGATACTGACAATTCCCTATATTTCGAGCTATGCAACTGATTCAAAATTTCGGCAATAAACAAAAACTAAACATCGTTAATAGTTTGTATCCGGTACTTAGTAAAAGGCATAAATTCCGCGATAATAATAGTTTAAAACCAAGTGAAAGTATTATAATGAGCTACTTTACTATATAATCAATATGTTAAGAAAAATAGAGCAATTAGTCCTTGACTTGAATGAAATAACATTCAACTCTCAGCTTTCAACATTGATATATCAAGATATGCTGGTGACAAGCGTCGACATTGATACTAATAAATTCTTTTCATAGTTAATCTTTCGCAGATCTGCTATTATGAAAAAGGCGCAGATTAAGCATTAATTTTAATATCCTATGTATCCTAAACCCTAATAATTTCATTCGGAATTTTCAAAAAATCTGTAAAGTATTTATACTCAAAAAGGTGATATGTTGTTGAGCTAAGCTTAAAATTATCCTCTCCTTTAACTTCCAAAGGCAAATCAACGAACCCAAATCACACAAAGCTATGACGATAGCATTTAATAGGTAATAGAACTACATTTCGACAAGGGAGGTACCACCGGCACCTTCATAATTCGCCGTAAAGCAATACTTGTGTTTCGGTTGGAGTGGTGCGGTTGCTGGCTACACTTTGAAGCGAGGCGACCATCTCATTCCTCAGTTGTAGCAACGCATCTACGTTCGAGTTTAGATAGGATTTCGGTCGTGTTTGTGGTTGTTCGTGGATGTGTATGGGCCGCGACTACTTAACATCAGGTAGTTTGCATGCCCGTTTGCTATTCTTCTCACATAAAGGAAAAAAATCAAACTTATCTTCAACGCTTAATGATATCACTAAATTCAACACAGAAGTTGTGAAAGTAGACAAGAACAAACAAAGAAAATAAGACAAAGTAAGCAGAAGCGGACGAAAGCTCGGCGTCGACATTTCGAACGTATACCGAAAGATAATTTGACTTGTGACCATTGCGTCCATCACAGCATACTGAGGTCAAGTCAAGCTTATATAAGACACGTATACTTCCATAGTATTATAAATGTGAATGTAAGTTTGTTTGTTATGCTTTCATGCCAAAACTACTAAACCGATTATCCTGGAACTTTGTACACATATTCTTGGAGGTATGAAAAAGGATATAGGATACTTTTTATTAAAAAAAATATTTCATAAAAATATTTTGGCAGACATGATTGTTTGTGAAAAAAATTGAAAATGTAGCAATTTTAAAGTCTTCAAATTGATATCTTATTGACTTCTTATAAGCAACAAATTCAAATTCAAATTCAAATATTTTATTTCATTGTAAGATATTTACATACACTTAATGAACATCAAGGGTAAAGTGTAAAATCAGTACATCGGCTCTGAGCGCCCTGTTGGCTAAGGTAGACCGGGACTAAAACTATTTCAATTTTTGAGGTTAAAAAATATAGATTGGTAGCTAACCAATCTGTATTTTTTTATTACTCGCTGCAATGAACTTTGATATTAATTTAAGGGCTTCAACGCGAGCGAAGCCGCGGGTAAAACTAATACTGAATAAATCATTCGAGTTGAACAAAGAAAGTTTACTTTATCGCCAAACGCATGTAAAGACGAATGCTCTTGTCTCGTCCAGTGATTTACGTCGATGTGATTTATGACAAGTGTTGATGATGATATCTCATACCTACATATAACATGTTTAAAGCACCTAAAATACAAGGTTTAACTTTAACTTTATTAGTTTAATTTTTACTTAGTTGAAAAATCTTTTTTTTTTAGTTTTATTGTAATTTAAGGAAGACAACTATTTGACAGTTCAAAAAATACAAGGGGCGGTTATTTTATTCCTACCACCATCAGAAAATCTGTACAGAAATAATAAAATTGTAACTGATAGTTCTCTGTAAATGAAAGATGTATGAGAAAAAGTACTATTAGGGGTATTTATTAACGCAATAGAACCCAAAACAATGGTTTGTAAATTTTTGTCTGTTTACCCGCGCGTTTGTGCGCGCTTATCTCAGAAACAGCTTTACTAATTTCAGTGCGTGTCAGTAAGCTTGACATAACATTACCTGTTAGTTTCATTTTAATGGGATTGTAAATAAAAATGTCAGTTTGAAAGTCACGGGTGAGATATGATGTTCCAAAATCTGGAAAATCCCCAAAAAAATATTCTCAGGTGAACTAAATCGCGAATAGCAGCTAGTAATGTTATAAGGATTTCAAAAAGATAATTTAAAACTTATATATTCTATGGCTTCACGAGTATCTGAATTGCAGTCAAATTTTTAATATTCTACTGTAAGTGTTCTATTAATATTTTCATTTATTTTTAAACCACACTTTTGTCTATGACAAATTCGAAATTTAAATTCACGTTCTTACGTGAATCAATATAACAAATGAATTCTATGTAACGTACTTCAAGATCTGAACGTCTAAAAAATAAAACACAATCGTTCAAAATCAACTTTAACGTTTAAAGTTGATGCTGATGCGTTTAAGCAAATTACCACCGCCGTGTAATAGTTAAAAGCCAATTAAAACTTTGCGCTTACAAAGTAAATTACTGGTGCATTTTTACTGCGTTGTAGGAACAGACACGTTGTTTTGCTTCTAAGTAGATATACCATGATGTTGTTCATTGGTAGGACAAGGTAATTTTTCAATATTATGTCAATAAGTATCATTGGAAAGAATGTGGCCGTCTCACTTACAAACACGGCCTTGGTCTTCAGTAGCAGCAATGCTTTTGTGACTGACTGACTTCGAGCGTGACTCCTGGAGTTGGAGTGAGTGATAGTAATTTATAAGTCAATTAGCCGTCCCCACGACATCGTCGCTGATGATTGGATTAAATTAACATAACCTCTTTATTTATTAACCGATATCAGTGAAAAAAACACTAAATGGTAAGTGAAGCCCAACACAATATACTGAAAACAACATTCAAATAGGATAAGCCATTTCCGAGATTAGCGTGCACAAACATACAGAAACAAAGACAAAATGAAAAATCATTGTTTTGGGTTCTCTTGCATATATGATGGCACCCCATTGTAATTTTTAAATATATTTGCTATGTACAGACAGCGACCAGTTAAAGTTTTATTATATACAAGTAATCACTATGAGTATTTTATTACTCATTTAAAAATATAACATAAGTAATTTTATATACTAGATAATTTAAATATTACACATAAACTTCTTTTATATTCCGGACAGTCTCAATTGCAGTTGAAATTATGCGGAGCCTATTAAAGAGCCCATTTTTCCGGAGAGGCGAGCCACGTTAACAATGCCAAACCACTAGAAGGTAGACAAAGTAGACAGGTATCGTACAAACATAAGTATAGTTGTGTCAAGACACACAAAACAGGTAATTCTCGGCTGGTTACTTCGATTTACGTTTTGCTGCTACAAAACTGTATTTCTGTCGGGCATGCAGTCCAGGGAAATTACTACCATCTTTTGAAACAAGCTTGTTTTTGGCTTTCTTCAAGATTTGTTATAACACATTAACTGCCGTGCTCATATCTTAGATCGGATCAGTGTTGCGGAAGGCAGTACACTAAACTGGCAGTACACTAAATATTTGGCTAGACTGAAGATACCCCGACAATTTACTGTAATATTGTATTTTTAGCGTCTGTGTATCCTCTACAAATACACCGACGTAATATACGCCCAAGACTTCGGGAGTATATTACGCCTGTGTATTTGTAGCGCCGACGTAAACACAGCATTTTTGTTCGCCCGTAATCGATACAAATTTGTCCGTACACAGGTGTGTACAAACCGCAAGCGCGTTACACCGCGCATTACACAGCACTGATGTAACCGCAGGGAAAGTGTTAAGAACATAATTATAAACAGATATTTGCGATATTGACGCGTTATCCTTCTTTCTTCTTGGAGCAAGAGTAAAACCGTTTGTTATATTATACATGATGATTTTGAACGATGGTGATTAGAACGAAATGTATTTCGTCGAAGACCGAACTCGGAATGCTCTGTATTGTATTATACTGTACTGTAAGACAAGCACAATGACATATAGAATTGTTTTATAACGATATCATAACGTATTTGTAATTTACAATAAACTCTAACATTAGAGCATGTCATATGACACAAACAATGCTGAGTATCACAACTGTTTCTAGGAATCAAACCACTTAACTTGAGCTCTAGATAGCAATATGACAATACAAATTCAAGGTAACACTTGCGAACGATTTCCATGAGTTCAACTACATCATACTGGAAAAATAATTCATTAAGTCCATACATATCTTTTCTTACAAGTATAAAACTGATTAATGGACTTGTTGCCGATCGAACCGAAATAATAACACGAGCAGACCCGTTACATCCATACCAATAAAATAAAGAATTTAAATGTCGAATAAAATTCGAGTCCAATTATTAAACAGTCCTTAAATGTGACGAAAGTATTATTTTAACACGCGTCGTGTATGTACACGAAAATGCAAATAAAATGTTAATGTAACGTTCTTAGTGATAAAATCGCTCCGGTTGTGAATGAAATCGAAATCGCGTGACCGGCTCCATCGTCCGACTCCGAACTATTACGATCGTTTATGCTGAGTTCTGACTTTTCCGTAAGTACTATTATAGTCCTATTAGTAGGCCAATAAAGTCTACAATAGGCGTAAGTCGCTGGTTCGCGTGCTATCTGAATGTTAGTCAGCCATGCGATCCTATGATATATGTGTGAATTTTTATACACACTTTATTGACTAGTTATTCAAGACTGAAAAGGGCTTTAACATTCATTAGTGTGAGGCTTTGGAATATAAATGAGACATGTCACATAAAACGCCATTTCGACATTTTGAGGTTGACATGCATAACGCATGAAATGATAAACGGCGTAAACGAAAACAGACACATTTCAGTTACAATGGTAATGTTTTTCGTAATATAAATTTTGGTGATTCAGTGTATTGATTCATTAGTAATCACTGGATTTCGGGAAGTGTTAATAAATTTAATAAAAAGCCAGCTTTTGAAATAAATAACAGAACAAAATGTACAAACGTCTGTTAACGAGACACGAGCACAATTGGGACTCATCCATCAGCGAACGGAGAAATCAGTTCGAGAGATAGCGCTAAATTACCTGCACTCCTGGGTAGGAAGGCTCGAACAATACCTGACCCCTTTGGAGAAAGTGACCATCCGATTGATTAATAATTCTCTCCCAACCCCGAGGCACGTAATAAAAGACGAGTGGTAATAACAGATCGTATCGAGACTCGTAATTGTAAAGTTGATAATTTGCAAAATCAACTGTCGAGAGAATTGTGGGTTACATAGAGTCATTGATTTTACGGTGTACCGACGTCGAATAGTGAATTCGCGTACGTCGTGATGGCTATTATGATGACAATTTAACAAGGGGGTATTAAAATGATATTTCATGTAAACAAGACAGAGAGAGTGATGAAAGGAAAACGATTTGTGTAGCACGACGTCGACGGCGGCGCGTCATGAGGCGCGAAGGATGGGGACCTGGGGTCATTCGTCAGCGGTGAAAGCGGGTTTACAGATACTCCTAAATTACCTCAGGCCGTAGGGTGAGATCGTTACGAGATCGCTGCAGTCACTACAAAAGACGTCTGCGAAATTGCAAATCATCCGTCAATGGATTGTTGCAAATGGCCTCACCTGGTGGAAATGACATTGACACAGTTGTAAATACAAGTTCGTGACGGCTTTAGATAAGATCGGAGCAAACGAAATACAAATGGGCTCTTTGAGGATTGTTTTAGTGATATTCATATTGTATTGTAGTCAGATCCGCAATAAACATGTTGCGTAGCTGTTAACTATGATAAATCGTGTTTTTTGTAAACATGTGTCAATTCTTTCGAATATTGTCAAGAACTAAGAAAGATTTAACAGTCATTATGAACTGAAATACGTTCGAACATTGGCGCAACAACAACTAAGACAGATATACGCAATTTCGATTCAGAAGAAACATTCGGTACGTGGTACCGAGAAAATTTCGCGATTCTCACTCACCTCGTTTGCATTTTGAGTGCGCGGACTAAAAAGATCCTTTATTTTATCTTCGGCGGACAGTTGTTTAAATGAATGCCAGTTTTTTGTGCATTCATCTCAATTTTAACGAGATTTCCCTCTGACAAAAGCACGATAGCTTTGACAGTTATTTAAACTTCTCTCGGCTTTCTTCGTTGGAGATTTTTCGGTTAATTTTTGCGAGTTTTACGTGAGGTCGCGTCAGACAAGATCTCAAGCTTCACCGGAGTTTCGGAGAAAGATCGCATGTTAAGCTGAGATAGACACATCTCTCCTGAATCCGTGTAGTTGTCGACGCGTGCCTTGTTAGCACTTTAAACATTTCTAACGTCGATGTGTTAATAAGAATGTTCGACCAACCGTCGCTTTCTTAAACGCTCATTAAGTACGAATGATGTTCACAACCGCTCAGTAAACATGTATTCATAATTTTCTCAAAGAAACTAATATTGAATAGAAACATTTTACTACCCTAGGATTCCCTTTTGATTGTCATGGACTTGCAAACAAGCAATCACGGCCCTGAATGTATCTTAATTCATCTAATTTCTACTTCACCGAAAATCAAACCAGAAATCCTTCGCAAGGTGGAATGTTGACCACCGTTCGTCGTCACGATGACATGCAAAATATAAACATTCAAACCATCATGACACGTCTGTAATTATTGTTTCGATAATCAGATGCAAAAACTCACATCAGGCATGCGGATGGGTTGAACAAATCCCACGACGAATCGAATTAGAAAGCCAGCTTTGTACATATCCGTTAAATGCCTTTGATCCAAGTTCAATATAAGACATTGTTTAAAATATATTGAACTGGCATTAGTCTCGTTAGTAGTAATTGCATATCATGCAAAAACGGGTCGGACGTGCAAAAAACTTTCGCGGCGCGGACTGGATTGTACAACATAGTGATTAATATGATTTTTATTTGGTTTGATTGTATGTGTCTAGCGATTGTAAACTCGTCTAGTTATTGAGCGGCCGTTGACATCAAACAAAAACCTTGATTGGTACGGGCTAACTGTACTCTTAGTACTAGACGGTTGATGGATTAGCCTGTCAGCCGCTAAAGCCTTCCTTCTTTGTGCGCTTCCAATTTGAAAAACTTCACATTTATTACGGCTTGTAAATTAATAATCACATGTTTGGATAAGATAACGATCGATCCTCAATAAGGTATTATACCAGCCGGCAATTACTTTTTTCTCTATAAAATAAATTATATGCTTATCACCGAGTCTCTCTTATAGCTCATTATGTGAATTACTGAATGACTT
>DWON01008360.1:0-12183 GCA_018251015.1 Phocides pigmalion okeechobee | reverse complement strand
TTATTTAAATTGCTGGTTATGAAATAATAAGTAATCCTGTAAACATTACATTAGAAGTTATATGGAAATCCTGTAATAAAAACCCAAAAAGTAAATCGTTTTTTTCTTCTCCTGTAAAGTTAGCAGCATACCTACTGTTAGGAGGTATTGTCACTTCAACGACGATATATGACTTATATATATGAATATATACATAAAGCCTGCTATTCAAATTATAAGTTTTACTATGATGAAACTAAGTAAACTACGTAATAACATGCTATTGTTATATTTGGTCTACGATATGAATATCTTTTTTGCAGGGATACGCGAAACACCTGGTGTCAGGCAAGCACCGAGCCGCGATGAGCGCAGTGGCGCGGCGGCATAAGGCGCAGCTGCTACGCATGCGCGTGGCACAGCGCGGCGCGCAGCGCGAGCTGGAGGCGGCGGCTGGCGCCGAGCTGGCGGCGCGCACCACGTTCTGCCTGGTGTGCCGCCTTAACCACCGCACCACGCGCCACGCGCACAACCTCACCGACACACACCGCGCCATGAAGCGATTCTTGATGCCATTTTGCCGCATTTGCCGCGTAACCTTCCGCTCGCCGATGATTTATGAGCATCACATTTGTTCCCTCGACCACCTCAAGGTACGAGTGAATCAAGTATTACAGCTATAATGATATGACATCCAAACTATATTCTTTATGATTGTAATATTTTGTTATTTTTATGTTATAGAGAAAGGCCCATCAAGCTGCACGCCGAGTGAGCCCCAAAGTTGATGGAAGTGGCGATGAAGGAATGGACGTAGACTTGGACAACTTTATGACTCTTGATTCTGTCGGTGATGTGGATGGTAGGTTTAGTTACGATTTTTATTTTATATGTGGTACCTATTTAAAAAAAGGAATTATATAATTAAACACGTGTAAAAATACTGGGTCGCATTATTAACTGGCAACGAAAAAAGATCTTATTATAACATGACCATACACCTTTTTCTATCCTGCTGCTGAGCGTTTACTTCTACAGAATGAGATCAAACTTGTGTAACTTGTTTATTAGACCCTAAAAAAGACGACACTATGCCTTTCACTATGGTACATGTTTGGTTACTTTAAACCTTAAAACATACACTTGAACTAAGAAATATAATTGGTATAATTGTACAATATATTACATGACAATATATGATATAGTTGCAGTAATTAAATAACTTGTGGCCTTATTGATTGAATCAGATTTTTTTTAAACTTATCCCATTGTCTTTGTTTTTTCTTTTTTCTTAATGTTAATAATGTCAAATTAATAATTCTAAAATCTTCCGGGAGATTTGACAGACTGTAGTTGTTAACTTTGATTTTCAGTGACGCCATTTAGCGGCATAGGGGTATACTGTACCCTTATCTCGATACACATCTCATTCAGTGTCACTTTCTGCTAAGTTATTGTATCTGTACTGCCTCCATACATTAACAATTTGATTTGAAGTGTTGGTTTAGTATCATATAGTTAATAGTACATTGAACTTGTCAAATATAAAATAATATTTGCAGTATTCTACTCTATTCTACTAAATTAATATTTAGAATATAAACAGTTGAATACATGGATGTAATTTATGTAGCATAACTGAAATTCTTAAAACCTTTTTAACAACAACCACTCCACACACCAAAAATATAAACATATAAAATCACACAAATTATGTTTTTATTGTATATGAACATATTTTTGCAATGAATAATTTATTTTCTATTTGAATATAGACTACCGTTTTCATTTACCATTTTACTTTCTACTATTAATATGTCCTACATTTTCACTACCAATGTTTTTATATGCTGCAGAAGTTGAAGATGATGATTCTGGAGGTGAAAAGAAAGATGAAACCACCCCGAAAAAACCTAAAGTGGAAATCAACATAGGAAGTGAGCACATTAAAAAGATTGAAGTAAGTATGCATAATAATTTATTATGTATAAGTATTGCACACAGCATATTTTATATGTGCATGTATAATGTGCTAGCTGTGAGTTGTGAATAGAATAAATGAAATTGAACGTCAGGTGTGGTGGTGCGAGTTATGCCGCCTGTATCTGCCGCGCACGGAAGCGGGCGGCGCGGAGGAGGCGGAGGCGCTGCGCCGCCACTGCCGCCTGCGCACGCATCTCGGCCGCTACGTGCAACACCGTGACACGCGCACGCTGCGCAAACACGCCGAGCGCATCCACCGCCAGCTGCACCAGCAAAAGGGTACATACATTCTTGTTGAACTGTCCACACTGACATCACTACATATAAAATACATAATTTCTGCTGCCAATTACCAAACGGATTTCCATGTGATTTCTGCATTTTTCAAAATTAGCTTTATCTAATTTATATCTTTTGGGATGCTTGTAAACATAATTAGAATAATTGCTCATTTCATTAGAACTTTTTTTCCTCTAGAAATATTGTTCTACCATTATTATTATACTATGCACATTAAAGTAATGTATGTAAAGTAAGTAATCAAATACATTTCTCTCATTTAGAAGAAGAAAAGGAAGAGGTTGCTGAAAATACAACTGATGTCAAAGCAAAATTAGATAAATCTGACCAAAGTGGAGAAAATAAGAAATCTATAGAAAATGGCACTGATATCACAAATGCCTCTGGTATGTATTTTGGCTTATGTATCATAGTTAATTTTTTTAGAAAGGATATTTAGGTAAAAAATATCCTGACTTTAAAAATAGCACTAATAGTAAAAAAACTTAAATCACGTTTTCTTTTCGTATTTTCCAAAATTGAAACCACCATGGTACCATTTATATTAATTTGTTTAATAATCTGTTTGAATTTTGGAAAATATTAAAATAACAATGTATTAAAGTTTTTTTATTATAAGTGCATAAAATAATCTTGTATCATACTTTTTATACTATTTATACAATGTATACAAATGTCAGGCATACAAATTTACTATTAATTAAATTAATTGAGTAATTGTGTCAAATAATATGTATGTGTGTATCAGATTCGTTACTACAGATAGAACAATTTATACCATATCACCTGATAAAGGAGATATCCAAAACACATTTCTCCCTTTTGTCTTGAGGTACCAAGAAACTATTGTGGTCATTATCCCTTAAGATGATTAGGACATGCATACAAAGTTGATTCACCTCTTTTACTCTGTTAAGGAACAAATTAGCCAAATAAGTAACTAATTGTACTTTGTAGAAAATTTTAGTGTTATGATATCTCAATTCCAAATTCTATTATTTTGTTTTAACGGGAACCTTCTGAAATACACACATGCATAGCCTGATAAAATCATAAAACTGTCCTTTTGCTTGGGTGTTTTCTGGTAATGAAATAAACAGCCAACCAACGACACCTGGCTCATCAGAATTGCGCTTGCGCACAGAGATTTCCATACCACCAAATAATATATCTGTTTCAGTGCAAGTGTTCATAAAGTAACATTCATATGGGTCACATTTGGCAAAGCTGAAAATTTATTTGAACTATATATATTATATATCAATACCTTCAGTCTGAAATCATACATATTATAGGAAGTGAAGATAAATTGTGGGCAGATGTGGACAAGGATATAGGAGAATTGCTCCGGGAAGTTGATCCACAGGGCAATGAAGGCAGTGATGATGATGAGGATCTTGGCAGGTAATAAAATAATATACATTATATTAAATTTCAAGTAATGGACAACCCACGGGAACACGGGACAACCCAAGGGAAATAAATGGATATAACTTTTATTGCAAACATTTCAAAAACCATGTTTTGAAGATCTATAAAGATAATGTTAAACTTATGTTTTTTTTAATATAGATAATGTTGCTCAAATGATTCCTTATAAATATGTATTACAGAGTGGAAAACAATGTAATTTTAATTTATTACAAAACAATGATGAAATGCCTTCCAATAGCATGGTTTACTTTACACGTCAAAGATATTTGTTGAAAATTATTACTAAATTATCAAACAAACTATTCATAAAATGTTATCACTGACAATGAATTTATGCCTGTTATGATTAAAACTGAATAACAACCAGCCCTACCTTAAAACATTTTTCTCAAGTATAAATACCGGCAATCATCTTGAACAAAAATCGTCGTAGTTGGAGAAGGTTTGCACGTTTATAATTATGTGTAAAATAATTGTCGTAATTTATAGTTTTCATTTATCTAAGCGAAATTGCATAACCTATGTTATATGCGAGCTACACTTTGCAAAACTTTTTGGAGAGATAGGCCTGATATTTATGTTAATGTCATATCTGAACTAATGTAAAAATTAAAAAAATAATCCCGACAATTTTATCTGTATTACTAGCTTTAAATTCTATTTTTCTCGTTTGTTTGTTCCTTTTGTGTTTTAAAATAATAAGAACATTAAATCTATAATAAAAAATAACGCTTATTAATATTAATAACAAAACAATCGTAGCTTAATAATTCACATATCAACCGTAAGTACATACATATATTCGTGAGCAAACGGTATGAAGCTCAAATGGGAGGTCAACCGATGCACGAACCGTGCGATCCCCCGCCACTTGCTAAACACTCCTAAAAATCAGTTTTGCGCACAAAAAAAAAATTTCAAAGTTTTTGCCAGTATTTATACCATTGAGTATTTCGATACTTATTTATTAATAATTTATTTATCTTTTTGTGTGCCTTAGTTTCGTCCGTAACTTTCCCCTTTAAAATTATTTTCTGTAAAAGCCCTTTTACTAGCGTTTTCCAGCTAAGGCGTTTCATATATACCTTAACTAATAAAAAATATGATTGTTAACCCAGATACGATAAATTCCGCAAAAGTAATAAGAAGTCTAAGAATGGCGATGGTGAAGAAACTAGTGCAAAAGACGAAGAGAAGAAGAATGAAAAGGCTAATGTTGAAGTATCTGCTTGAATTTACTTATTATTTAAATGATGTTCTACATATATAATGTAACTAACATAGTAATAAAACTTGTGTAAGTGGTTGTTTTTCTATAATTCAAATTATATAAATGTCGGAGAGGTCAATAGTACGGTAGTTGCATTTATAAACGAGCCGCAAGCGTTATCGGGGCAAGATGGCGTTTCAACAGAGTCTACATGGTGCTGTGCTCGGCGGAGACGCTGACTGAACGGCAAGCCGCTGTGCGAACAACACGTCTAGAAACTGTCTTACGTCTCGTTGTTATAAGTTTAAAGTAGTGATTTGTGAATAATAAATCGGTTGAGTGATTTTTATTTCTTTGTTAGTCGCCCGTATACCTACACTTTGCCTACATATAATGTCTGAAGATGAAGATATCCATTCTTATCGACAATATAAATTTCCTAAAGACAACACATTATTAACATTTTCCCTGCCGAGTACAGCACTGCTGTATATTGTGCTTGCGGCTTGTACACCTGTAGTAGTAGTATAGTAGGTAAGTACAAATCTGTACGAATAGACTTGTTGACGTCGGAGCTACAAGACTGAGGGCGGATATTACGTCTATGTATTCGTAGACTTAACATATTTGACTTCTTTTTCTTTCGATCGCTTAAACTATATTAAGTCGGACCCTACACTTAAGTTAGGATTACTCAATGATCTGATACTGATTACTGGTATGATAGAACAAAATAAATTCATAAAATGGTGTCCTCGAGTGTTAGTGATAAGATCTTGGAATGTTACGATGATCTACTATTAAGTATATACAATAAATAACAAATAAGATCAAAGTGAAGATTCTATATGGGAGGTTTCCAATGTAGAATTTCTATTGTTTTTAGACAAATCCAGCTTTATTACAGCAGACCTTCGTTACGAAATGTATGTTATAAAGCATCACGATAATTTCCTTATTACATAGTTATGCAGGTATACATATTCTTGAAAAAAAATTACACGCTTTTATTACCTTCGGTCATATATATGTACGTATGTAATGAAAATTTTGAACATGATTTGGATCGACTTTGAAAGGTCGAATCTATTTTTGCCTACTTATCAAGGACGGATGACAAAGCAACAATATTGAAAAAATCATCCCGATATCCTTACTAGGACCTTCAAAATTAGCGACTCCTGCCGCTTTTCTCCAATGAAATAGCCAGTTATCGGCTTCCCTTTCCGAAAAAAATCATTTTAACGGTAACTTATTCTAGGTGACGCAGGAGTCCAAATTTATTTAGGAGAGAAGTTAGCAAACTTGAATAGAACGAAATTAGGGGAAAAGCCTGATAACTGGCTCTCATCCGAGGAAGATAGCAGGGGCACAAATTGCTCTCGCAATTCTCTGCGCGAAATATGAACCAGCCCTTTTGTCACCGATGGCATCGATGAAACGTGTGACTAATTCTTGGATTTTTTTTTGGCACGTGGACCCGACAGACTAAAAGTTTCAAAGCCAAGCGGAACACTGCTGAATGATCGATAGTGGCAAGCGCTCGTTTAATGATGTCGTTAAAAGAGCCGTGGCGGGAAAATCTGCCAGCACCGTAAATTTACTTTAATAGTAAATGAATGAAAAAAATGAGCCATTTTAAAGACATACATGATTGGATATTTGAGACGTACATAGGACTACTGGTTAGAGAAGTCACGAAGTTTCATACGTTTCACGATTTTTGAGATAATAAAATTTATTAAATATATTTGAATCGCAGCCAACAGCATATTAAAATTTATTTTAATAGTGAATTAAAAAAAACACTTAAAAAGAAATAATAAGAGTAATGTATTGCAATTTAAAAAAGCGTGGGGTGTTGTTTTTAGTAATCTATTGATACCTTGCAATGCTTTTCTTAATTCAAATTACTAAAAACATATTTTTTTTACTTTTATTTCATTTTTCATTAAAGCAAGCTTTTTTAACTATTATTGTGTCTATTTACAGCAATACTAATTTTCTGCGGTTTGTAACATTCTTTGTTAGCATAATAATCTTAAAACCGACTGCGGCATATATAACAATGTTGCGGGAGGAGACATTAAGCTGGAACTTATTTCTCTAGACTGAAGATGCGCGAACAACAACACAAAAATATTGTATTTTCTACCTTCTATGTATCATTTATGACTACACAAACAATGTCCACCCCCAGTCTTGTAGGGCCGACGTAAACAAACTTTTGTTTGCCCGTAAATCAAACAGTTTTTTACGTGCAATATAGGTGTGTACGAGCCGAAAACTCATTAGTGTTGTTCACCGCATCGAAAGTGTTAAGCTGTTAGTTACTAAGTGATTACTTAATTAAGTACATTTTTTTAGAGATCCCTAGAGTAGCTTGACGGACATCAGTTCACAAGTGAACATTCTAATGATAATTATGGACATGAGGATTTCAATAAAAAATAAAAATTCTGTTGTATTTATTCATTTATTTGTCACTTTTTAGCCTTAGGTTCTTTAACAGCAGTTGGGGCCTTAGTGACGTCATCAGGATTTTCAGCTGCATCCTTCAATCTCTTTGCCCTGATGCCAACCAGTTTAGCAATGGAGCGAGCCTGAAATTAAAAATGGATACAAAATATTAAATTTATACAATTGAATACAAATGAGAGTTATATGTTATTTAACTGGTCGACAAAGCAAATTAAAACAACTATATTCCTGGCGAATTTCATAAACTATAAATAATATGTAAAGCAAAACACAATACTACATAACTGATGAGATTAACAAATGTTTTTGTGAATAGATTTGTATTGTGAATGTTATATACGTAAATATTATAAAAGTCTCCCGCCGCGTCTTTCTATTCAAAATAAACTCAAAAAGTACTAGACGGATTTTCTCACAACATTCCACGACAGATAGAGTGAGCCCCGAGGAAGGTTTTGGTGCATAATAAGTTGAGCTTTTTTATAAATTGCGAAAGAAATTAAATAATGACGCATGCATGTATGCATATGTTGTTTCACATGAAAATGTATTTATTTAATCTTATAGACACTTTTTATTTTGTGTTTAGTAGATATATTGACTATAATTTATTATTTTACAGGCTTTTTAAAAAGTTGAAATTTGCATCTTTCTATTTGGACATATATAGTTTGACTGATTTTTATTGTAATTTTGTAGAAATTAGTTATTTCGTAACAGATAATAGGTACTCGATTTGATTTCTTTAGTTTTATTTCATTATTCAAGGTCAAATATTTTTTTTTTATTTAGTAGGTTTGAATAATATATTTTATTAGAACTTTTACTCAAATTATCTATACAAATAAAAATTCAATTGGAGTGTCTGTTTATAATATTAAAATAAGCGGTTTTTACTAAAATGCATATGTATGTATACGTGGTAAATATACCAAAATAATGTTTTTTACTAATTTTTGTGTCTGTTTGTTCCAATGAATTTCTAGAATGGCTGGACCGATTTTGACCGGACTTTCAATAGCAAATTGCTAATGTAATAAGGAGTAACTTAGCAACCTTCATTTTAAATTATATAAAGTAAACGCGAACAAAGTCGCGCGCATAACTAATTTTAGATAATAATAAGAAGTAGAAAACAGGCAAGCAGTTTAATTTTGATTACAAATGGTTTACAAATCAAGGACTCTGTAATCTCTAAGAAGTACAGTAAAATAACTTCACATATCTACAGACATTTTGTAATATACATATTTATAGACATGCCAATAGTCCCTAGAAAATAAGAAATGTCCTTCTTACTACCCGCCAAAATTTAATTGCTCTTGACATTACCTACATGGAAACTTTAGATACAAAATCCTGCAATATTTTTTAATTTAATAAATTAGCACACCTGTAATCCATCTGATATTAAGTTATCACTACTACCTATGCACATCTATAACCAACATTGTGCAATACAGGACAACTAATTGATTGTGACGACACTGCAGAGGTCTAAGATGGTGGGCTCTCATATGTAACAGAACTGTTAACTACAATCTTTCTCTACAAAGAAATAAATAATTCTGATAAATATAACTTGCATTGAGCAATGATATAAAGATATGAGCAGATCACAACCAAAACCAGATAATTTAGTTAAAATGTTCTTTCACAAAAACAAATGATTTTTTAATTAAATTAAATTGAATAAAAAAAGATGTTTCCATACCCCTCTAAGGTACTGGTAGGCCTTGAAGTCCTTTTCTTCTTCAGTTATGACACGTGCAATAGACTTAGGAGCTGGTTGTTGCACTGGCATAAGTGGTCCACGCAATTGGGTAGCAAGCTTACGTTCCTCTTCATTTGCTTCACCCTTCAGTACCTGTGTATAAATAAAATATTTTAAAGATGGTGGAGATAAAGAAACATACTTTTGTAGCTGATCATTGCTAACACATTTTACTAACATACATGTTAAATAGTCATTTCACCCTATCATAATTGACACCAAATTCAAAAAGAGTCTAGTTGGAAGTAAACAGTTTGGTTTTTGAGAAGTGTGAGATATCAATCATAATAAAAACTGTAAAGTTGTCTTGGCGCCGTCAATTGTACTTAAATACTTCTGTATAAAATTCAAAATTGTATCAAAGGTATATTCAATTTAAATAATATAAAATAATTTGTAATAGGGTTACACATAAACCAAACCTATAAATGGTTAGATTTGATTCATTAAACCTATAAATGCAGAAAATACAAGTACTATGTTTTACTATGAGTAACGCGCATGTGTCTTGCACACAGCTGTTAGGTGTACTACTACAACTACAATAAAATAGTCATTTTAGTACGTGGTGTTGAGGGTTATATTACTATAAAAAAATGTTTTATCAAATTCCCTTTTCCTAATTGATAATTAAGATTATATTTTAATGACCCTAACTATTCTAATTAAACATATGTATTGGTATTAGTGGCATAAGAATTAAGGCACTTGTAATATACAATACTTAGGATTAAAGAGGAGTAATAAATGTAACGTTGATCCATACAGTTGAATCATGATCGCTCCATACTACACATAAACATAACATCCAAAGTGCTTCATTGACATGGACAATAGAATGTTCCACTTTTTCTTGCTACAATAGAGAAAAATAAGAGAGCTACTATGATATATAGTATGTTTATTTTAATTGAGACATATATTAGGATATATGCAAAAATTAATAACCATTGGAGCAAAAATCTCAATACCATGAAGTTTCCACAAAATTTTTAGAAACTTTACGATAATACTGATCTAGTGCAGGTAAGTAGACTTCAAAGTATTAAATCATTAAAAATTGTTTTACTGTACGTAATCTAGAATTATGCATAAATAAGTTATTTAAAAAGATATTACCTTTTTGCCCTTAGGGAAAAGTATAAGACGTGCCCGGTACTCTTTCAGTCGCTGCACATTTGTCTGTAACGATTCCACGGACTTGTTGCGACGACGTGGATCCACGGCAATACCGATGGTTCTAGCAAAAGCTGCACTGAGACCGGCAGCCTTAAATCACACAAGAAATATACTGTATTGTAATATTTTACTAAGACTACAATATTTGTAAAAGAGGATTTGAAACGTACTGTATTCGTAAAAAAAATAATTTACCCGAATTTCGCGTAGTGTAAATCCACGACCAGCCCGAACTTTCGTGTGATAACGAACCGTAGGACAGCGTACTACCGGGCGAAGCGGGCCGGCAGCAGGTCGTGGCGCAATGGCTTTTGCCTTCTTGATTCTATTTTGTTTTCTGCGGTGCCTCCTGGCAGGTTGATTAAACCATGTCTTAACAAATCTTTGCCAATCCTTATGGAAATGGCCATTAGGAATCATATTATTTCCCTTCCCCATGATTGAGTTAACCTTACTCTACCTAGAAATATACAATAAAAATATTACACTACTTATTATCGGAAATTGTCACTACACACAATTCACTAAGTATTTTTAAAAAACAAAGAACGATATCTTTATAATTTACAGATTTTCTGAAAATCACTAACCACGGTATAAAAGAACTTTTTGAAAGGACTAGTGATGGACTCGCTCGTGTTATTTTTTATTCGATTGAATTGACTCGAGTAAAAGTACAAAAGTACTCGAATGAAAGAATCACCCGACTTGAGTTTAGTGATACTAAGAAAGATTGACCTGGGAAAACCACTTAATTTCGTTGAATTTTTCATGATTTTTTATCTGTTGAATTTTGAACAAATTTGTATTAATATAGTTATTTAATTTAATTTAATTTAATTTAGTTATTAAAGTAAATATGGTAAAACCCTTTTTGGTGAAATAATCTATTTGTCTTATAATATAGTCTTTGTATTCGTAGATACTAAAAAATACAGTATTTCAATCATTTGTCGGCGTAACTTTAGTATAATTAAATAAGCTCCAGTTTAAGGCCGCCTTCCGCAATACTGACCCGATCATATATATCCGCGCCGCAGGGAAAGTGTTAAATTCGGTCGCCAAGAGAATGCATTCCTGTTAGGGTTGCAGCTGGATGATCTTATTTAAAACTTGAAATAGTATTTTAAATTCCAATAAACTGCTGTGTATTACTTGGCGTAATGAGCCTTGCAGCTTGCATAGTTTTGCAAGCTGCAGGGAAAGTGAAAAGTACTTTCTAATAAAATGTAGTAATAAAGTAAAAAGTACAAAAATGTTGTATTCAAGTCGAAAGCACAAAGGCAAGTAGCTTAAAAATATACATTTGTAATTAGCCATATAGAACTGATAATATGATCAATAATAATTAAATTAAACGTAAAGTGAAAATTATCATAAAGACAAAACGAGTATAAGACAAGTTCATATTATTTACTCGTTTACGCTAAGTGTAATGTACATATATCACTACACTAGTCATGATCAAATGACAGACGTTAGGAACGTGCGTCGGCCGGACTAGTGACACTCGAGCAAATTTACTATCTCACTCGAGTTGCAAGTTTGCAATAAATCAATGTTTTTTTTTTTTACTAAATTTAAAGTGCAGCGAACTAAGAGATGCCAATTTAAACTTGCTGTTTTAAACCTGTCAGTTTTGGTTTGTACCGGCGTGGCATAATTAAGGAAAATAGAGTAGTAAACTGACGTTTAGTGGCAATAGAATCAGCTCGATGTACCGAGTTGAGTTATACCTCGAGTAGTATTTTTTTAAACAAGTACGAGTTTGACAAGTTCACTCGAGTGACTCGAGTAAAAATGCGGCTCGAGTCGCATCACTAGGCCGGACTTTATAAATCAA
>DWON01008359.1:0-12184 GCA_018251015.1 Phocides pigmalion okeechobee | reverse complement strand
GACAACCACGTCCAATCTCAAATAGAACAGCAGTTCTATTTAAGGATGGACGCGGATGCGTTCCTACTCTTAAGGACTAAGATGGTCCCCTCCGGCATATCCTGCCTCCGTATATCTGGCAACCACACCTCCCCAACCGAAACACAATACGTGAAGAACACATGGCTTTACGGCGGGTTATGAAGGTGGCGGTGGTGCCGCCCCGGGCGAGCTCTAACCTTTAAAATCTTTTAAAATAATTTTTCTTATCTCAGTGCATGCCTAGTGCATGATTTGAAATACATATACGTGGTAACAGATTGTTGAAAAGTAGTGTTAAGAAGAAGAGTACATTATTAGCGGTCTTTGGCAGCATATTCTTTACTCATTCCCAATTCTATTCACCGCACAATACATTTCGCAAATATCCAATAAAAATTGCCTGAGTGTAAAAATGCCAAAAATAACAATACATAAACATTGCAATCACAATTTGAATCCATTCGGAACTGTCATAAAACTTTTAGCAACAAATCCTTTCATTTCTACCGTATAAAATTTAAATGAATCTTCGAGCAGGGCACGTAACGATCGGTCCGCTACAAAATGTATGCACTAAATCATTGGAAACCGCGTCCGCGGTGAGCGAGTGACAATGGGCCCGCTCGTAATTAGTTTTTTCGACCCAACGCAATATTTCAACAACCAAACGCGCCTGTTATAATTTTCCAATTAAAATGTTTTTGTTTGGGAAAACACTGAACTCACTGAATAGGTATGATTTAATATAAGTTATTATTAAATAATTTACGTAGATAAGTTATATATGCAAAGGAACAAGAACATTAATGTCATAAAATTATTTTGATGTATGATCCGTATGTTAAACGGATATATATTTTTAATTTATGTAAAGGAAATCTGCATTAGGCCAGTGTAGACTGTACATTGCATACTAGGATTATTGAATATTGATCTCTTGTCATTGACCCGGAAGCTCCGTGACAGCATTGAAACAATAATGAGTTGATAATATTGATGATGATGATTGCATTTTGACTACCAAGTGTACTGAGAGTTCGTTGGATACTTTTATATAAAATATCTTTTGAACTGAAGAGTATTGATAATGGTTGTACTAAACAACTATAAAACAACAATAGGTTGCAACGTAATGCGCTTCCGTCACATACAGCAACCGCAATGTTGCGGTTTGTCTCTATAGATGCGTCGAGCTTTGTGCTTTGTCCAGCAAAGTTTGATAGACGCTTCATTGAAGCAATCAACGTTAAAGGTGTAGGGAATCATCAATCTTCACAATTCGCTATAACTCTTAATTCTAATGAAGAATGTGATCTAAATCTTCTTATTTTGAGATTGTTGGGAAGTATTTTCTTTTCTTTCCGAGAGAAGATCTGTACAAAGTACTATAATAGTAAAGAATTGTTACACGTTGTCCATCAAGTGTGCTCAGTGCTCCTTGTATACATATATGTGACATATATGTGACACTTAGTGGTATGGAATACCACTAAGTGTCACTTGGTGTATGTATACGGAATCTAAGTACGAGCTCCAATAAGTTTAGACCTGTCTGAATTCGTAATGAATGACCACGGGCAGCACCTCATTTGGTACTCTTCTTACTAAAAAATATAATAGTGACATGCACGTCACCTGATGTTATGTGGTCGCTGCAGCCCATAGACGTTATAGCGGTAGTAAGCCGTACATCTTTAATCGAAACGACGGAGAATTATGAGGGCGGCAGTGGTACCTCCCGGGTTGAATTATAGTTCTGCTTGTCAATATGTATGTAAAATTATAACATAAAATAACATATATTTACAATAGATTTCTTAATATTTTTTCTTTAATAGCATATCTTTAGATGTATTAACATTTGATATCAGAAAATGGTGTACGCACCTGTAACCTGCATGCGCACTAGTTCGATTATATAGATGTAAGTTATTGTGTAATACCGTATGTAAAGCCGTTGTTGTGACAACAAATATATAAGTAAATAAGTAAATAAATAAATAAATTAATGTATCTTAAAGCTTAATATGAGTCGATTTTAGTTCACCATCTTTTGTTGCTAAACAACATAGTCCTAAAGGGAAATATATCAAGAAAATGTTCACCATTTTAAGAAGAAAACCTATTAAGTTCACTACGAAAGACCTACAACTGCAACTTAAATACAAAACTCTTTTAAAAACCCCGCAAGACTATACCGTTGTTAGCGAACTATTACCCAACACCTTTACCTAAGATGGACTTACATTTTCCAGAGAACATTTTACTAGAAAACCCACTCCAATTAGATGAATTGCTCATAGTACGTACATGTCAGGTAGACGACACGTCGGGCGAGGACGAAGAAATTCACGGAGCCCATTTCGAATACCTTAAGGACCAATCGTAAACGGTGCGTTCGTGCAGTTGTGACGTTATTTTTGTTTTAGGTGAAATTGACGTGTCCGAGCCAATCCTTGCTCGATGTATTTTCCGCATGATTTAAGGTTTAAGCACTCCAGTTAGAACAATCGCATGTCGAGTGGTAAACACAATTCGCTAGCAAATTGTTTCTGGGTTTGTTTGCTCCCATCTCGACTTTTAGTTGAAACAAATCTTATGATTCTATTTTAGATTCCGTCAATCGAGTTCGATTGTGACATACAAAAATATATTGAAGATGAGAAAACAAACTTAATGACTTTAAATGATTAATATTGGTTTTACTCTTTTAATGTGGGTGCCGCGCACATAATAAGACGAATCCTATACATCTGGATATAACGAGAATTTAATCGTATGATAAATGCTACCCTCCGCAGGTCGTCGTTATAACAGAAGTTATCATTATCAAACGATTACAATTCTGCCACTGGGCACAGGTCTTATCTCAGAAGATGTCAATCCATAGTCTACTACTGCAGCCAAGCTAAAATTTATAGACTTTGACACACTTTACAGAATTTTGTGGAAAACTGTCAGCTGCTGTCACAACTGTCAAATACTGGTTTATTTATACATGACGTTATCTTTACCATTAATGAAATTGATGATCAATTAACATGCACATAACTTTGAAAGATAGAAGTGACAGGGATTCCAATTCTGTACAGACTGCAAGAAATCTACATATAATGCAACTATTAAAGGGCTTACGACGTTAAAAACCTAAGTCCAGTAAGAACTTGCCAAAGTTCTCGTCGTAAATAAAGTAGCTAATGATGGCAAACTTCTCATTGTAAATGGAGTAGTTAACGACGAGGCGACGATGGCATAGCACGACGAAAGGCTTGTTTACGATACAACGTCGTTAAAAGGTTCATGATAGATATGTAGATGGCAATCTGACGGCACAATGGCGTGAGTGCGACCGCAAATTGGCGGAAGTGGCTGCTGATTCGGTTACTGCTCGCAGACGCTCAAATATGTTGCATGTAAGAAAATTGTTCCTCAATTTTCCCTGAGAAGCAGGTCTGGAAGAAGAGAGAATGAAGACGAGAAATAAGTTTAAAATCGGTAAAGTAATCTTGAGTTTATCCTTTACAAACAAACGGCGGCGGCCGCTTAAAGATGGTGGATGGATTGCGCATACTGTCTTAGAGCGCTAAAGAAGTAGGTGTAGCCTTTTTAATCTATAAATCGACCATACTGTGCAATTCAAAGGCTAACAAATATTCCATTTAAAACTCGTTTCGTCGTAACCACGAACCATGCAAGTGGTTCGAACTATTGACAATAAAAAAAACGTTAAACGTGAGTACCCGTTGTATACTAATATATAACAATTTTTTTTTTATTATTTCGATTCAATGTGGCGAAGGAATAGGATTGTTAACTTATATAACTGGCTATTAGCGTTGCGTGTGTTATAAATTGACTTTTTCCCAAATTATTATTAGTACGTTACACCTCATGGTTCCTGTTAACTTATTACTATTTTTAATATCCAATAATGGGCTTTGGGCCACCTTGCATGTTTTATAGCTAAAATGCATGTTTATTTCACATTTCTTGTTTAGGGTTCCTTAACCAAATGGCTATAAAACCCTTGTAATTTTGCCGACCCGTCTTGGAGTTGTTTTCAAACCGCATGCAGAGCCTCCTTCTACATAAAATTTATTTACCTATCCCATGGTCATCCACTCAATTCTTGATCACATCGATTAAGTTTGCCTTTTTTAAGGTTATGGCTTTTTAACACGCTTTTATAAGCATGGGTTGTATATAATGAAATCTTTAAGCTCAACTTATATCGGTTATTTAAAACTTTGCATACAATGCATGAATATGAAAATAAATGAAATATAAATGTTAGTTAAAAATAAACTAAAAAATACGCTTTTGTAAAAAAAATCCAACTAATAAAGTATAAATAAGAAAAAATTGCAATATAAAAAAAGCGTGGGGTGTTTTTTCATTGTTCTATTGGTACCATGCATTTGTTTGTCAATTGTCTAAAAATGAACCAAATGTCTCTATTGTTATCATTATCAACGAATTATTATTCCAATGCAAGGCGTGAATCTTCTTTCAAAATTGCATGGTTTTAGGCTATAATCTGCTACAGTAGCCAGGTGTGGATTAGTAGCAATACACACAGTTTTCAGAATCTAATTGAGAACTTTCAGATATGAGAGTTTCCTCATTATGTTTTTCTTCCTCGCTGAAACAAGTAATAACTAGTTTCTAATACGCATATCATTTCGAAAAACAGGAATTAGAGCCTGAAATACGAACCCCAGACTCGCTGAGTGAGGAGCTAGAAACTTAATAACTTATGAAGGCGGCGGTGGCACCTTCCCGGTCGAACTATAGTTCTCCCACCTTTAAATTACAAGGATGTCACTGATATCTCTAGGACGGCATTAGATATCGCTAGAATATAAGTAACGGTACAAAAGTCTTTATTTCCCATAAGAGTATTGTATCCGATACTCAACTGGCTCATCTTCATGGATGATATTCGATAGGGAGCAAACATGGCGTTGCACAGTGATCACCGGTGCGTTACAGCAGTGCTTATCAAATCAAGCCTCTACGGAGTAACATGCAGCTTTGTAATCCAATAGCCGCCAGCTATCTACGATTTGAGCTAGATCAACGTCGAATACCTCATGAGTATCGAAAAAGATTCTCGAAATTCAGAATACTTTTGATATTTCTGGTATGAAACGTCTAATGCAGGTCAGACTGGCTGTTAGCGAGGCGACGCGTCGCCATGCCATTAGTCGCCAGGTCATGTTACAAAAGTTACTTATGGACACAATTAATCCGTCTTAATGTTTAATGTGCTTTCTTGTTTTATTAAATTTATACGTCATTTAAATAATGTTTTTATTTTATTAAAAAGAAGAAATATTTGTATTCGGCCAGGCTCGTGATGGCTTATTTTTGTGATATTTTTGGAAGATTACTTAAGTTCAAATTTAAATATTTCATACATACACTTAATGAATGTCACACATACAATTTGAAATCAGTACATCGGCTTTGAGCGCGTGTTGGCGAACGTTGACCGGAACAAAGAAGGCTTCAGAAAAACTTTCGGGAATTATCTTGATATTATTATTATTATTACTAAAAACGGTTGTTCCTGTAGCTATAATTATTGCTGTCCTCTGAATTCTTACCACATTTATTATGTAGTTTGGCGACAAAAGGTTTCCTCGTTAATTCCGTTTAAAGTACAATTTGGAGAGCACATTTCGTTCCCACCTACACAGAAAAACATTCAAGTCGTCTTGTTGCATTTTTAACATGCTGTTTCCTTACACATAAAAGCGGACCATTCGCATACTTGTAAAAAATTCACACGTAAAACGCATACCACGACTAATTCCACGTCTTCCTGTAAAGCTGGGAGAGCTATAGTTCGACCGGGGAGGTACCACCGCCGCACTCATAATCCGCCGTAAATTATTACTTGTGTTTCGGTTGGAGAGATGCGGTTGCCGGTTACACTTTGAAGCGATACGACCATCTTAGTCCACAGGAGTAGCAACGTATCTACGTTCGAGCTCAGATAAGATTCCAGTTTTGTTTGTGGTTGTACGTGGTAGTAGCAGCCCTCTATGGGTACAACATTAGTTGGTGTACATGCTCGCTTGCTACTCTTCCCACATAAAAAGTCCCCTAGTTCCATACTCTATGCATTTTTAACGTTACGAATAGATTTTTGGGTGTTTGTTTGTGAAACGTCACTTGGACGTAGACCAAATTAGAATCTCTTTTGTGGGATCGTTTCAAACGATCCTGGCTCTAAACATGGATGCATTTTGTACAGTACAAATGTAAACGTTTAGAAACTACAATTACTTTCTAGATATTTTTTATGTTTAGATAGGCAGAGCTTCGATCGGCGAGGTACCTCCGCTGCTTTAGTTAATCAATTAAGCTTTGATAATAAAATGGGTTAAGTGGTCACTACAGCCTATGGACATCAAAATCAAAAATCAAAATCATAATATTTTTATTCAAAGTAGATTCTTTACAGAATTCTTAACTTAACAAAATTTAACATTATTGGCTAATTTTAAGGACAATTGGCGGGAATTGGAAGAGTTTTTGTTGCGAACATTTGTGGTCGTTTAGACTGCGGTGGTCTGAAATGAAGTTACAAGATTCGTATCATTTCTGAGATAACTTTCTAGTTAGTTGTTGTATTTGCTCATAATACATTATTATTCGTGTGTAATAATCAGTCAATTTTGCACCAAGTGCTCAGATATGCCGCCAATTATTTATTCATACCCAGAAGGGAAGTGAAATGCTGTCGTAATCAAATCAGTGACCGCTGCCGCCAATTTGCGGTCCGTGCTTACACCGTACGGCCTGCATTACTATCATACTACGGCCGTGTCTACAAACTGCTCCTCGAAATGTGTATATGAATATTGTACATGTTTGTATACTTGTATACTTAATACTTAATGTCACAAAAATACGATTTAATATATATATCATAACCCGCCGTAAATCAACATTTTCATCCTCAAGAGTAGGAACGCATCCGAGTCCACCCTTAAATAGAACTTCTGTTCTATTTGAGATTGGACGTGGTTATCCTTGGGTTGCAGTGGCCACTTAGCATCAGGTGGCCTGCATGCCCGTTTCTTACTCTTTTATTATATATAAAAAACTAATATCGTCACGGAATTTATAAATTTTATTATTTGACGGATTTATTATGCATCTCTAAATATTATAAAACAAAGTCTCCCGTCGCGTCTGTCTGTCTGTTCGCGATAAACACAAAACGTACTTGTCGGATTTTCTCACAGCTTTCAACAACTGACAGAGTGATTCCTAAGGAGGGTTTCGGTGCATAATAAGTTTTTTTTGGAAATTGGACGAGAAATTTCACAGTTAAATTCAATATAGTTCAGTCGTCGTTCGAAATAGATGTTTCTAATTTTTTGTTTTTGTAACTAGGTAATAACTGGATGCATGGATTGAAACAAAATAATTTACGAAGAGTGAAGTCGGGTCGGTCCGCTAGTTTTATTATATAAAAAAATGTAAAAGTAAATGTGTAAAAATGTTGTTGGTGTCTTAATAAAAAATTTTATTAATGTATAATACATTTTTAATGAATGTTATGTTATAAGTGAGACGGCGATCCCTCTTTGCTGCCGAAACTCAAGTAAGCCTCACGCTAGAAATATGTGTCACAGCGGTACCTCCCCGGTCAAACAGTTTTTACTACCTTGCGAATATAGTAATATAATTTTTATTATAATTTGAGTAGAAATTTAATTAAAAATTATTCCCGCTGAAAGTTAGTATCTGCTGTTAAGCCATTAATCCTAATTTCACACATATTTTATTGATATGAATAATATCAAGGTAAATGTTTCAATATGCCGGAAGGGCGGGTTAATGATAGCAATAACGCGCACAATCGAACGAATAAAAGGTATAATTTATGTGTTTTACCCCCAAAATGTGGGCGCGCAATTACGCCGTGCATGCGGCTAGAGAAGGGGTGGCAGCGCTGATCCTCATATCAGTATCGATAAAGTTTCGGTGTAAATTTAATTTATACCGAAGTAATGGTTTCTTTATTTAGTTGTTTAATTAATTCATACTGGTGTCTTGGGATCGTGGGTAGAAACTATTTCTTCCGTTGCAAGCCAGAAGTGCGATTTGATACATTTCTGCCCTGTGATCCTGAGGGATAACACTAGGGAACAAATATTAATAAGAAAAGAAAAATACAGGTTAGTAGAAATAACATTGAAAACTTAAAATACAATGCGGATACGAATGAAGTATAAGCAAATATGGTATAAGTTAGCGCGTGACAAGAATGTGAATCAAATATATTAGTGGTTAGGTTATATTGACGTTGTGGGAGAAAATTGGTGACACACACAGGAGTATTTTCCGCCAACCAGAAAAGGCCAATGCCAGAATGCCTTAAGACTATCTTAATGGGTGGAAAGCGTGGTGTTTCCACGTATATGTTGAAACAGTTGCAACAGCTCTAACTCCTTTCCTTAACCGAGAATATAGTCTAATGTCCCAATGCTGTTGGGACGGAGAAATGTAAAAATATGCCCTTGGTCCCGACAAAAGGTTAAACAGATATGTTTGTCGACAGCACATGTAAGCGAGCGAGCTTGTAAGTAAGGCGAGTATCTCAGTCCTCAGAAATAGTCAATGTGTCTATGCATGACGTCAGGCACGACTTGTTCGAAGTAGGACGTACATGTTCGTGGGCTACAGGGACCATTTAACAGAGTATGCACACTTATTTGCTACTTTCCAAGATAAGAAAAGTACCGCCAGGATTAACGTAGGGTTTAACTGTTAGGAGTCGTTCTTTTAAAGCTTTATGTTTTAGTTTCTTTACATGTTAATTGTAAATAAATACCTTAAAAACTAATTATAATAATAGCCCAAGCCAAACAATCTAAAGGGAGCCATGGTACCAGGCCTGGTGCCAAGTGATGAAAAGTGATCGCAATTCTCTGCGCGAGATATAAACCAGCCCTCTTGTCATGTCGTCATCGTGGGTAGCATCAATGTTAGAAAAACAATTAAACGTATTATGTTAATTGAATAAAAATAAACCAAAAAAACACATAAATAAGCACTATTTCAAAATTTAACGTTTCTTTATTGTCAAGAGAATAAACTTATGTAAGTAACAGCACTAAATTAACCAGACAATATCGCGGCACCAACAGGTTGTTTGCGCAACACTGCAATTATTTGCTGGATGAAGGCTGACGTGCCGCGGCTGTGATCCCAGGGATTACTTACCTGCTCCCTATTTGTCTTTGCTTCCAATTGTCCAAAATTGTACAAGCCAAAGTCTTAATGCAAGTCTGACTTTTAGGTCCTATTAAGTCTGAGCTTTTGGTGTTTGAAAGTTTATGCATTTTATTATATTGTAAGGTTCATATTGCAAAAGTTTCATCAGTTGCTTTTGCAATATATTTATGCCAGCCACAAATAAATAATATTTTTTATGCTTTGCTGTCAGTATAACCTGAAATGAGTTTTGAATTCTATTCTTAGCTAGACAAACTTCTAAATGACGATTTTTATTGTGTCTAGATGGTTGTGTATTCACTGCATCTTATTGTTAAGCTGAGTTTAAAAAATAGTCATTTATTATTTATTTATTATTATTATTAAATTTAATTTAAAGTATGAACCTTCTCCTTCCAAATGTAAATATGTAATTGTCTTTATTTCAATAAGACATATTTGTATAGATTAACAGCTGTGTATTTAGTTAACAAATAAATTCCCAGACAATCTTTTATTTGTGTAAATTGGTGCAACGCAACAATGCTAAATTACCAGAAAATATTGTTACCGAGTAGTTGTTTATGCAACGGTGCAATTATTTGCTGGATTAAGGAAACACCTGGATTGCCTTAACGTCCACTATTACGCCCTCTTTATCTGTGACCCGAAATATCCTTAATAGTACAAGTGAAGCTCTTACTACACAGGATAGCTTTAAATGTTATTAATTGTAGTTTTGTTGTCTGTATCTGAAAAGTTATTGATTTTTTATATGAAATGAAATGTTTTTTGTAAAGAAATATGGCAGCAATGTTGGTCAATAATAATTAATATTAATATTAATCAACTTAGTTCTAAATTACGTTACAAAAATAATATTTCTTATTATTCAGAATTTTATAATTTTTTACTTTTACCATTTAGTAAAATGAAATATGTCAGATATTTTTACATGCTTTTGGTATGGAAAATAATTATTGTTTTTAAATGTTCTATATTAAAAAGGTGATAATTGTGTTTATATATTTTTAAAAATCGCCATCGGTTTTATTTTTAGTTAATATTTTAAATGTTGCTATTGTAAGAAAAGTATTGTTCTTAATTTTAAATTGTTACCAACTATTTTCTAAAACAATTTTCAAAGTTTCAGATTTTAAGCTCGATTAGCATTTTCGTATTTAAAATACAAAATTAAAATAGGTTGCCACTGAATATTACTGCATTTGATATCAGGTTCGATTGCAACAGTTTATTTATAATATAGAAAAAGCAAACAAACATGCAGTCCACCTGACGATAAATAGTCGCTGCTGTCCATAGACATCCGTAACCAACTAGAGTCCCATTTGAAGTTGATCAAATATGTTGCTACTCTTAAGGTGGTCCTTATCTGTGAATGAACAAAACTTTTTTAAGAGAACGCAAGTAAGCTTTAAACCAAAAATGTTTATCTGAAATCTGTTCTATTTACGATATCGATATTATCTTATCAGACCACATATCGACACACAGAGCAGACATCCTTAATGACTCCAGAGATCGTCCTATTGTAGAAAATGCTAATGATTTCCTTTCCCGACTGCGTTTGAAGGTGAGTCGTAAATTTAACGAATCCTTCGTTTCACTGAACATTGTAATATCTCCGGACTCTATTGTGGCTTAGAGTTATGTTATGACTTTGGAATGGTAATCTCTTTTTAGTGTTCTAACGCCACTTCCACCAAAGTTGTGTGTTACAATAATTTTATAGTCGGAATAATATTAATGTTTGTATACTTCGTTCGAAACATGAATATTTTGAAACGTTCGATTTTTAAATATATATGAATTTTATGTTCCTTAATATTTTTTCATGTATTTAATTATTGATTTCCAGTCTTGTTTTCTCTAAATAAATATAACCTTAAGAATAAACAAGTGGCTAAGATACGCTACAAACAGATTTTAAGGTAAACTACAGTTCGACCGGGGTGGTACCAGAGCCGCCTTCACAATCCGTCTTAAAGCTTTACTTATGCTTTTTTAGAGACGTATGGTTGTCGGCTACGCATATAAGCGAGGTGACGATTAAAACCCTCAGGTGTAACAACGCATGTGTGCATGACATCAGGAAGTTGGTTATATTCGATATTAGATGGCCTGCACTCTCGTTTGTTTCTCTTATAACATAAAATAATTCCACAAATATTTCAAATGACTTAGCTATAAGCTAGCTAGCTACCAAATCATGACACTTATTGTAAGTACGGACAAATGCTAATTTCATTTGTGTGTATAGAAATATATGTACTTATTTGCAACCAGCCCTAAAGTATACATTTTTGCTTGTTATTATACAAAACAAAACAATAACTCAATTTTACATTATCAGTGACAGTAAAAAATGTAAAAAATATCCGCCGACCGCTGTATTATTGTCCAGAAAAACACAACACTAAATAAATTACGTCGGTCCCAATTCGCAGGCGAAATGTGGTAAAAATCGAGTAAAATCGTCCTAACTACGTTAACCAACTTTTCTGTTGGTTCCCGCATCCGCTGGAATAAGACCAGATGCAGACGACAGACTCGATTGCGATAATCTTGTAGGGACTAATTGCGATTATGCGATTTCTTTCTTTACTGAGTAAAATTCGTCAGTGTTCTGTAGTAAAAATAAACTATTTCTAATTACTAATTCTAATTCTATCCATTCAATTAGCAAGACCGAACGAAGAATTTTGATGTTAGGGATTTTTTTGACATTTTTTTTGTCGCTCTCCCTGAGGACTAAAATGGTCACCTCATTAGTAACTGTACCCGGAACTGTATCCAGACAACTATAATGTAATACAAACTGTACCGCAAAGAAAAAGGGTCGGTTATGAAATCGTCGATATCTTCTTAAATACTTCACCAAGATTTATGAAATAAAAACTAAATT
>DWON01008358.1:0-12184 GCA_018251015.1 Phocides pigmalion okeechobee | reverse complement strand
TCCATGGGCTGCAGTGACCACTTAACATCAGGTGGCCTGCATGCCCGTTTCTTACTCTTTCATAATAAAAAAAAGAAAACGTTATATCCCTGAAGAAGAAAATTCATTTTGAATTGCAGATATGTATTTTTTTAGATAATTTTAACTATATAATGGAAATATTATTGAGATCTTGCGCCTTACGTGATGAGCTGAGATGTACTGTATATTATTATTTTTCTACATGAATTAAGCTACCATTCTCCTAGACCGGCAGTGACCACTTACTATAAGGTAGTCGAAAGGCTGCTTCGCTATTTCAATTTCATAAAGCAAGTTACCAATAAACTTGGAAATCTTCAAGTAAATAAAGAAACCGTAGAAGACTGGAGTAATGCAAATTAGTAGTCAACACGTAGTCAACAGATAGAAGAAATTCATTCGATTTTCTAGTCTACAATTCCATGAAGCAAAACGAGATCGAGTATTTTTGAAAGTGTTTGCAGAGAATCTTTGCGGACGGCTTAACTCCAATTCTTTTAGAGCTAACGAGTTACAAGTGGCGACTAATGCACAGTTAAACCTAGGAAATACATACCATCAAAATGGAGTGATTGTTTAGTTGAGAAACCTAGAATATCTTTTAAGGAAATTGATGTGCCGAACGAGGATACCGTCCATCTGTCCATAAGCAGCCACAACCACTTCTGTGGCATCGTAGAACTCAAATAGATAAGCCGAACTGCACTTCATAATCTCTTGTTTGATGGTTAAGCTTCGGAAAAAGATCATCAATCACATCAAATCAAGTGTTATAAATATCAATTTATGAGTTGAAACTAAGTGTAGTAAATAGATATTAAAGAGGTTCGGTTTCTGCGTGCTCTTCTCGTGTCTTGAATTCATTTACCAATTAGTTTCAAGTGAGAACACAGTTGGGTTACAGAAGTTCGGTTTGGAGTTTCTAAGTATACCAATTGTAGATACGTGAAACACGTTTAGTACCACTTAAAATTTGTTTATTATTTATATTATTGTTTACAGATGATACTTTATTTAACAACTCATTATTAATTAAGTACGTGTATATTTCTCTATTATATATACATATATTATGAAGGTAACAGTTTATAGAACGTGAATGAATATTGCCAAAGATGCGTAAAAAGACATTACATTTATCATCTCATACAACTAGCATTGCTCTATAATTTTATCCTTTTTAAAAGTAGTTGCGAATTGTCGAAGATAGGCAGGTATAATTAAGGTAAAATGTTAGATATTTACATAGACAAACGTAGTCATTAATGTTAACCACTCGTGATGACAATTGTATATAGAAGCTGGCATGTAATGAGTTTAGTATGCAACTAAGTGTCTAAGAGTCAACTAATTAGGTACACAGTTGTAAGTGAAGTTTGTTCGACAAGAGTTATGCGGTGAATCCGGGAGGTGCAGTGTCTGACTAATTGATGTCATTAACTGTAAGCAGTAGCAAATGTTGATTGATATATGAGATCCACAATAACAAGTACTTATTAAGTAACACTCTCAAGTAAAAATAGAGACACACTGATGTACTTAAATAATAAATATAGGCAAAATAAAATTGTGCCACTTTTTACTTTTAATGGCCTCTTGTTCTCTCAGCGCTAATCCTAGACGCTAAGCTGTCGGTGAATTTGTTTCTCATTTTTACTCGTTTTTACTCAAAATATTTTTTAAGGTCGGGATTAGGTTTCTAAGATTAGATTGCATGTTGAATCTGTATCTTGTGAAACGCACGCGCACGTCATATACATAAAATAGGGGTAAAAAATACAATGTATTAAAAGTTAATTGTCAATTTTTTAAACATAAGACTGACTGTATTTTCTATTTTTGTGTGTCAAAAGTAGCAAACGAGCGTACAGGTGATTTGGTAATTAATCTAATTAATAATTAATTAATTTTAACTATAACCATCGTTAAACAAACAAAGGTCCTTCCTGATGTTGTACATAGATGCGCTGTTTTTCCTCAGGACGGAGACGGTCGCCTCGCAAGTAAATGTAGCTTGACACTGCACTTCTCCAACCCAAAAGCAAGAACTACTTTACGGCAAATTATGAGGGCTGCCGTAGTACCTTCCCGGTGAAACTGTTTCTTAACTAAAATGTTATCTTAAATATTATCCAATAATATAATGTTAATCATAAATCCGAATACCCAAGTTGATGTTTATAAATATAACCACCCGTAATTCACGCTCGATTTACGGTTTGGGGGATACTGGGTGCGAGCGAAAAGGCGTCCTTGACCCGACGATTCTGGAACGAAAGCGCCCCAAACGCTTAGACCCTATCAGATACTCGGCCGGATAAACCATGCAAGCCCGTAATAGTAATATTTGTATGTGGGTTACAGCAATAACGATTACTAAAAATGTTATTATAATTAATGCTGCTCCAAAACATATCGTGTTTCATTTTCGTAGATTTTAGTCTTCAAACCGCGCATTGTAAGTTTCATACATATTACATATATTTAACAATTATATTATGACATGATTTAACAGTTAAGGTATCATGTAATCTTCTTGGCTGAGATCCAAGCTTGTGGAAACCACCACGTCACTTTTAGCCTAATTACTTTTCGACAAGAGACCCGAACCCAATGTTGGGACAATAATGTTTTGATAAAATAGTTGTAAGACTGCTTTTACAAGTTTTACACGCTACTTTGTTTAGTAATGTGCGTCTTGACTATTTTACCCAGCAAATATTTAAGAGTTAATAAAATACAGGTTTTATTGAAATATAATGTACATTATAGGGAATATTTATATTTTTGTAACCTTATTTTGGGATGGCTTTTCAAGACTGCATATACACGTGACTATTAATTATAAAATTGTGTATACGTATTTGTTTGGCTTGGCTTTGAAATCTTAGTCCGTGGGGCCTCGCGCAAGGAATTGCGATTGTTATTCAACGCGGGAATGCAGTCATCTTTCTTGCTACGCCAAACCACCATTCAACCACGCCGCTTGGGCACGGACTCCCTTTAGATTGTTTAGGTTTGAGTTTTATTATAATTGATATTGAGAATAAAAATAAATTTTCATATTTTTAACTTGAGTGAGAGCATTAAAAATAACGATTTCTGAGTGTAACTTCTTTGGAGTATGAATATTCAAATAATAAATCCTAGTACTCACCTATATTATTTAAGGAACTTGTATGTAGAAAAACATATTTTTTCCTTTTTTGTATATGTCTGTCAGTTAATTATTAGTACGTGTTTATTCCGTTTGGAGACCTTTAATTCGTGTTGAAAATTGCGATCGCTATACAGGTCAGGAAAGTAGCAAGCGTTTTTGGCACCATATCTTTAGAATGAGGCTTTTATTATTATTCTATGTCACATTAGTAATTTTATAAAATATAGTAATAAAAGTCTATTCTTAGTAACATGCCATAAAAATATAGGAATATAAAAAGATTATCAATTCTACTGAATTATACCAAAAATAATAGTTCGTTTTTCAAAATGCATTTAGTAATTTTATTAATTTCTATTATTTTATAGTCTAATCATTTCTTCTCTGCATTTTCTATTATTTTTTTTATGTGAGAAGTGTAACAAACGAGCATGCAAACCACCTGATGTTAAGTAGTCGCAGCCCATCATCATCGCAGACATCCATGTACAATCACAAATAAAACTGACATTCTATCTGGGCTGGAACATAGATGCGGTGCTACTCCTGAGAACTAAGATGATAGCCTCGTTTCAACGTGCATCCGGCAACCGCACCTCTCGAACCGAAACACAAGTAATGCTTTATGGTGGATTATGAGGGCGGCGGTGGAACCTCCCCGGTCGAACTATAGTACTCCCACCTTTAAAAGTAACCTTGTTCTTCTTTTTAAACCTATACTGTATTACTTCATTCGCCGTTAGATAGCTAGCTATCTACATATAAAAGCTATACGAAAACCTATACGCTTCTTTTATGTGACAGTTTCTAACGTTCAAATTTTGCCCGATATTTTCTAATTATGCCTCTTGTAAAGCATGCTCCTTCATAGTATGCAAAGACAGGCATGGCAAGGAGGCTGGCGACGAGCCAAGTCCTCTCTCGAATTTTATGCCGCCACTTTATTCTGACATTCTCCCTCCCCTACAAATATCTGCACAAAAGATCAACAGGACGGGTGTTAATGCGAAAACAGGGATCTCCTTTCTTTGGTCGACTATCTCTGTACAAGCTTTTGTTTTCTCCATTAGAACTGTGCCAGTATTCCTGTTGTCCTATCTTTCGATTACCCAGTATGGAGTACATAACTTTTTCTAAGTGGGCTATTCGTTTGTTAATGGGCTTCGAAAATTTATTTATGTTTAACATTTTATGCTAATATCAAAATTGCTCGTACAGTTACTCGATTGATATACATATTTGCAAATAAAGATTATCCCGTTGTTTGAAAGTTAAATTTAATATTTAAAAACTTGTACATATGTAGGTACTTTTTGAGATCCATTCCAAGATTCTAGAGTTAATAAAATTGAATTTGTTTTATCACTATTATTTTGTAACGTCAAACTCTGGTCAATCTGTATGGCAATATATTTATCGAAACTGATTGAATGAGTAGGTTGCTTATGATGACTTGTCAATCGTTTTTGCCTCATTTCGAATTGTAGGTATAACTGAATTTCAATAAAAAATTCGACGGATGAACCAAGATCCGAACCAATCATGTATATTTGCATCGTGACACCCTCAAATTAAAATAGAAGACAAACATTATGTTCTGCATTGAGATACAAGTAAATGGGGCAGCATGACTGTATCAGTCGAACTAAAAAGAGTTCTAGTATGGTTAAAAAATCTGGTTATTTAATATTTTAGCCTTACTACAAAGTAATATTAATTATTACCTTCTTCATATTTGTACATTAAACCAATGTCAAATGTCAAAATTCCATGCGTCCAAAAAATAGTAGTCTTTACATTTTACGTTAGCGCTAACATTTTAATAATCCTTTGAAATTGGCATGAGATGTTCACGCCTTTTAAGCCGATTACAACCACTCTCTCTCGCCGCTATTTATTACCGCCTCTTTTCCGGTGAAAATTTCCACAGAGGACACAAAAATACAAACGGACATTGGTTCTTTATAGCCCGTTGATACAGGTGATCAAAATAAATGTGAAATATGTCACTAAAATATATTGTTAAAAATTATTCTTAAATCATCAGAATTTTTCGGTTTACTCATCATATTTTTGCACTGTAAATCAAAGAGTAGCATTAAGAGTAAAAGCAAAAGTCACCTCAAATAGGATTTTAACCCTACAAAGATGCAAGTTCACCTACAAATACAATTCAGATACAAATACACATTTAATAGGTAGTACAACTGTACCAACTTTCTAATCGAAGCAATGCTTGTTTTTTCAAGTCGTTTTTCAAGTGCCAAGAGCC
Organism: Phocides pigmalion okeechobee; assembly: GCA_018251015.1. Lineage (NCBI taxonomy): Eukaryota > Metazoa > Arthropoda > Insecta > Lepidoptera > Hesperiidae > Phocides > Phocides pigmalion. Next base: position 6,731 of record DWON01008358.1, on the reverse strand, counting down.
TTTAGAAGCGACAATGTTCGTTTTTACGAGCAGCAATCTATTTGTATGAACTTGCATCTTTGTAGGGTTAAAATCCTATTTGAGGTGACTTTTGCTTTTACTCTTAATGGTACTCTCCTAACACAAACAAAAGCTAACTTCTATGAATGTTCAATATACCGTGATAAAATTTTTATTGTTGCGCCATATCTTTGTAAGAAAACAATGTCAACAACCTTTCGACTTTCGTTTATTGAATTTTAACCATTTTGAAAAAGTTTTCTCTTTCGAATACAACGATTATGCATTCATTATGCTACATTAAAATTAACCCGCTTACCTGATTGGTCAACTAATTTCTTTCAAGATCTTTGTCCGTGTCTCGCCAATCCAGGTTCAAGCTGGAACAAAAAATAAAGTAGCTTAAATAAAAAAAATCTATGTAACTAGTATTCTATAATACATGGTTTTGAGCTGATAAAAATATAGTTATTTTAAATGGCGCTTTAAAAAAATTGGGGTAAATAATAAACAAGCACTTGATTGGCTAAATTCATGTAACCGATATGTATGTAAACTATAAAAATGTGGCTATAAGCCAGTGGCGGAAACAAAAAAGCTTAGATATTAAGTTAACACTGCGATATTTGCAATTTCATGTAACATTAAATGGTCCAACGACTAGAAACATTAAAAATAATTAAGATATCCAGGTCAAATGTTCCCAAGAATTATTTCATTTTGTCTCTCCAAACGTAATTTGAATAATTTAGGATATTACATTCTACTTCAAATTTTACGGCACTCAATATAAATGGCGTCCCAGAAAAGTAAATATCTTGTAACTAGCTAGCAATTATTTTTCGTGTAGTAGTTTTGTGAAATGATTCATGAATGAAATACAATTTTATTATTTAAATAATTGATGTGCTATGAAAACGGCCTAATTATGCTTGACAGATGCCCAAAGTATTGGGTATCTTTTAAGTAATTATGTTTCTACGTTTTGGGATACGTAGTGGCAATTTAACATCATTTGTCATAGGTCACTTGTTGTGGCTCCGTAATCATCTGATTAAACATTTGGACGTGAAAGTTACATGTTATCCAAACAATTTTGTTAACAATTTAACACAAACAATAGGAGTATTCTTTGGCATTTTTATTGTTTCCAAGATTTTAGGGCTTCCTATATGAAAACAAAGATAACAAGAAAACTTGGTTTTTGTTTGCGAAAATATTTTTAAAACATTTGTTTTTATGAAACCTCGTTAAATACATGTACTTGAATAAAAAATTAAGAAAATTAATAAAGATAAAATAAAAAAAAAGAAAATCAATAATTATTATAATTTATTTTCAATTTCCAATTTTAAATGTTCTTTTTGACATTTTATTTTTATTTTTTTTATTGTGAAAGAGTAAAAAAGGGCTTGCTGGCCACCTAATGTTAAGTGGTCACTACAGCCCATAGACAACCACATCCAATCTCGGATGGACGCGGCTGCGTTCCTACTCTTGAGGACTAAGATGGTCGCCTCCAATAATGTGTCTCCGGCAACCACACTTCCCCAACCGAAACAAAATACATGAAGAACATGTTGCTTTACAGCGGGTTATGAGGGTGCCGGTGGTACCGCCCCGGGCGAGCTCTAACGGCTCTACCACCTTACAAAATAATTATTTCTTAAAATATACCCCTACTTATGACATTCTAAGGTCTGTTGGATGCTTTAAAACTCCTATGGTGCCTACAATAAATAAGACTTAATGACTACCAACTATCCTAAACAACCGGAACCAATTTTTCAAGGTTTCAACTAACTTCTAACCTCCAGCCTCAATTTACACAAGTCGCGAAGCTTATCTCGCTAATAGTGATAAGCCAATCTCAATTATCTCGTACTGCAGTGCGTACGTCTATCGCGACATGTCTGGAGCGCTCGCCACCTCCCTGCTCCGCAAAAACCACCCAAAGGGACTTGCCTGAGTGTCGTTTATGTGCTCATGAGGATTAAAGACTTCCGTCATTTTCTTTTCGATCCCATTATTTGTTATTGACAAAAAAACTTATGATATTACCTTTAAAACATGTTCTTAAGAACTACAAAAGAATAAGCACTAAATTCGGAATTAAAAAAACTTCTGTTTGTTGATGATTTATTATGGGTTCCATGAACAGAACTTTACCCGATTTAGAACATACTTGAAACTCACGGATTCAAATAAAAAAATAGTCGAAATCGATTTACAGAGTAAACAATTGTCGGTAAACATAGATACAAAAACATTTCGACGAATTGATTTAATATTATAGTAAGCCAAAGCGCAGATAGTAAAATAAGCCATACATAAGACGACACAATTTAATTATATTGTGTTGTCTTGTAGTATTTTTAAAGTTTTTGTTTTAATTTATGAAAGTTGAGTAAAATATTATTTATTTAATTTATGCATAAACACATAAAGTATGTAATTGCTGTATAAAACGAAATACATAAAACAATACAAAACATAATAGAACAGTCAGAATCCTTACAGTTTTATCCGTTAAGTCGTCTCCTCATATAACGGATACCTCAACTTAGCTTAAGCCTTTTAACAAAAGACTCTACTGTGAGAGGAACGAGATAAAGGACGACATGAGTGCAGTAAGTACTTGTTGGTAACTGGAGAGGTTTAATTGGTAATAAGATAAGTCGGTTATTTTCAAATAGCTTATTCATTACGTGATTAAATTTTGGAAGTAGATTGATTGTGATCAATTTACTTATATAGTATTTAAAAATGACTAACACAATGCTATGATTGTATTTCTAAAATTAACAGTTTTAAAATAGATTTCAGAGTCCAAAAATAGATTAAAGTACACCAATTTTTCAGAGTATTAAATGATGTTATAATTATACTTACACCTAGAATCTAAAATAGAGAGCGCGTATATCCAACAATATTTGTATAAGGAAATTTGTCTAAGATATAAATAAACAAGCGTATTTTTTTTTTAAACTGACAACGATTTTTCCAAACTACAAACTACAAAACAAGATCGTCTGGCACATGTTACTTTTATAACAAAATATTAATACTTCAGGTGATAATTCTGGCGTATACAAAGACTAGCAGTCTATGTAAAGTTGTTTGTAAACAATAATGTATGTAAAAGTGATCGTTGTAGTGTCATAACACCACTGCAATGAGATATGTGGGTAAGCGCGATTGCCGTGAGCACGCAATTTTTATTGCTATTTTTTTGTTTACAGCGATGAATAATTTTCAGTTTGCAAATTTAAATACTTAATTTATATTTATGCTACATAGCTTAATGTATATAGATTAGAGGATACATGTAACAACCATATAAATAGAATGAAGGATGTCTGCGACTTCTGAAGATCATAGCAAGCATTTTATCGTCTCATTTCGGAATATTAAGGGCTTATGTCATAGTTCACCGCTGTGGCCTACAGTAGATATGTAGACATTGCAACCTTGAAAATCATTACGCAGAGTCGCATGAATTTCGCAGACCTTATCCTAACGTCCTTGGATTTTTTTACATTCTACGCTAATTTTTAAGTAGAAATTAGTGTGGAGTAAGTATATAGTAAGACCATGTTTTAGAAGGAGAATGTCACTTGCAAGTTCATCTAATACCATTTCAGTAATTTGAGGTTTATGAAAATTATGATTATGTCAGCATGGAACCACGAAATTATAGAAATATAAAAAATTGGCCACAAGGCTATATAAATTAAACAGTCGTTTTTATATATCATTCGTAAAGCCGATTATCGATGAAGGCTTAAGAGTTTATATGCATCCTATGTAATTGAATGGGTTCTATAAGTACATTAACGTAATTTAGTAATACATAGTAGACAGTTAATCAAAGCGACCGATTGCTTTCGATCACGATATTCGATAGTAGTGTAATTATTTTCTCTTAAAATGATAGAGGAATGGCACATTGTTATATTAAGATCATATTACCTTATATCAACGTAAATAAAAGAATAATGTTTTCTTATATCAATTGTTTTTTGGCGTTCAATAATAAAGTGCTCATTGGTAAATAGCTTTACCGCTCACATTTTGTTAAGTGATACTTCTGCCCACGGACAAATATAATCAATCCCAAACGGGATATGAATTCCACCTGGGGTCGCTCTACAGACGTACAAAGATTCCTAACGTCCTAATAGACACTCTACATGTTAGTGTTTCTGTATAATCACACCCTTTAATCTCTTACAGCAGTTCCACACCCTTACAAATTTTAATATATTACAAGAAAAAATAATTAAAAACAATGAGACGTAACTTCCAAGTAATCTCTTTAGGAGGAGGCAATTTAAATCGATATACCACATACACGTAAATTCATATCTTATTGAAGAAATATGAGGATTTTTTAATATTTACCCCAATAAACGTATTTACCCCGACCTTTGAGATTTATTCGCTTTCAAGAACATTTCAAGAAATTGAGAAAAATGAAATATGAATATATGTTGAAATACTTGTGGTTATGTTACGCAAAACCATGACCGTTATTACCTTACTACTTTACTTAACACATGTTTTATACTACATATATGGTACGATAGTGTCTATGTTATACTAAATACTATAATTCGATTTATAGATATATTCGATGTTTTCGAAATAATTTATGACATTGGGCTGTAATTTTCACGGTGATATTTTTTCACTCAAACATATTTTACGGTTTAAGACATTTATTTCTCATTCAAATACAATTCATTTAACATGAGAACTACAACTACCCTACCTACATTACAAATAATGTAGGTAGGGTACAGACGTAGATTAAAAATAACAACATTGTGGAGGTAGTAAGATATACATACACGTATATGGATGCACTTTTACATATCACTTTACAATAGCAATACAATTTACAATAGGAAATATATATAATAGCAATACAATTTACAATTTACAATAGGAATTACAGTTGATAGTTACAAAAATATCTTATACAGAATATAAAACACACATTCTTCAATATCTGTTATAATGTTTTCTTTCCCTCTCAGACCGAGAAGGCTCGTGGTCATAGCCAATCAGGCCGAGTATGATTATTAGAATTCACATAATTAGTTAGAGTAACACTACGGAGAACTCTCAGGTACGTACTGATATTTTATTATTTTCCTTTTTAAATGGAAAATAATGATTTACGTGAGTAAAGAGCGTACCAGTGCTTCGATGATACTCAATTGAAGTATATAAGAATTGCTCATAATAAATAAAATATTATGGTAAAATGGTAATGCTTTACAAATAACAAAACCTGTATTTAAAGTAATTAATTTCTGGCATTCGTTGAAGGAGAATTACAAAATGTGTTTCTATACTTAAAACGCTGTTTTTGTAGTTTATATATATACGCGTAATAGAAGTAGCGAACAGGTATGGAACAGATATAAGGTTCATTTGAAAGTCAAGTGCTGTCCAATTAAATACATAGCCGAATAAGAAATAAAAGAATCTTTCTGTAATAACTTTCCTTAATATATTTTTATTGTAAAGACCGCCACACCTACTAGAATCTCTAACAGTATCATATTTTTATTTCCTACGATATTTTCCGCCGTTTTATAAACAGTCATCTACAAAAGGAAACATCTAATACTACAAATCGCCGGCCTCAGGAGATATTCTATAAATCTTGCAACTTTACATTTGAAATTTCCAATATCTCTATTGGACTCAACGTTAAGTGACGTGATAAGTTTCAACTCATTGAACACCGCAAAATTTTGCAAACGTATTTATTTTTAACTATCACACGTGGATATAAAGTATTTTAATCTCATAGATGCGGGAGCTTTCAAAATCCTGGCTGCACTTCCCTCATGTCTATCAAATGCTATCGAATCCATCGTTTATTGAATCTGTCGCACGTTAGCAAGTTAAATTAATATTAGATATATGAATATTACGTATATATGAATATTCTGTGAGCACTCTCTGAAGTGTGTATATGATACATTAATAATAATCTTGCAAACACGTTGCCAAAGCTCAAGTCTATAGAATTTAGTTATATAATACCTTAATGGAGCTTTGATTCCAACGATATCTAATTGCACATATATTTTAGTAAATGAAGCGACGCTAATCCTATAATAATAATGCACTAAGAGGGTTTTGCTATGTTTCCATACTCGGCTTTACAATATGATGCCCTGTTTCGTGGCTTAAAATATGAAAGTAATTACGTAAATACCCAAACAAAAATTGAAATATTTTATTTATGGAAGAGATCTAAACGGTGATTATACCCATAATCTGGCGTACCAGATTGATATGGCAAAAAATCTATTATTGTCCCTTGTTCCATAATACAAACATCAGGCACTACATTTGACATTAAATTTCAAATTAACAATTTGAGAATTATAAAATGGTAACAAATCTTTAACTTATAATATTTTATACTTTATATATTATGGTATGTATATTATATCTTATATTTAAAGGTGGGAGAACTACAGGTCGACAGGGGAGATACCACCGCTGCCCTTATAATCCGCCGTAAAACATTACTTGTGTTTCGGCATGAGAGGTGCGGTTGCCGGCGACACTTTGAAGCGAGGCGAACATCTTAGTCCTCAGGAGTAGCAACGCATCTACGTTCTAGCGTAGATAGGATTTCGGTCGTGTTTGTGGTTGTACGTGGATGTCTATGGGCTGCGACTACTTAACATCAGGTGGTTTGC
>DWON01008357.1:0-12185 GCA_018251015.1 Phocides pigmalion okeechobee | reverse complement strand
TGTTGCTTTACGGCGGGTTATGAGGGTGGCGGTGGTACCGCCCCGGGCGAGCTCTAACGGCTCTACCACCTCTAAAACTTTACTTTTACTTTCCGTAACGGGCTTACGGCTAGCACACCGCTGCTGTGTTCATAAAAATCTGCACGGCTTCCACCGCAGTCACTGTAGAGGGTCTAACGCTTCGAAAGCGGCGCTCATATGGTAGACCGGGTCAGAATTGCGGGAGGCGACCCTAAAGTGGAGCTTGTTTGATTAGGCTGAAGATACGCCGACAAATTACTGAAATATTGTATTTTTTAGCATCTGTGTATCATCTACGAATACACAGACTTATACCCGTCCCCAGTTTTGTAGCGCCGACGTAAAAACAGCACTTTTGTTCGCTCGTAATCCATACAAATTTGTCTGTAAAACACAGATATGTAGGAGCCACAAGCGCGTCGCGTCCAGAATTACACAGCAGTGTTGAAGCCGCAGGGAAAGCGTTAAATAAAACAAAGCTTTTCATTACTCATTTTATTAGCGTATTCAAAATATAATCATTTTCACAGAACGAGATAAATTTCGCCGATGGTAATTCACTATCATATCACACTTTGTACTCAAGCTAAGCCTTCTCTTGTTACAAACGCTACACCTTTAAGCTAATTGAACACTGCATTTGTATTGCTTATGGCACTACTCTATCATAAGACGTCACCCCACGAACTTATATACTTAGCCTTAGAATCAATACACAATTTATATTCTTGTACACGTGGCATTTCATACTAATAATAAATCCAAAACTGAATCGTAACCAAAATAATTATAATTGGCTCACAATTAAGTTTAACATTAATAAAAATTCTCAAATAAAATATCAAAACAAGCTGCCCGTAAATATTTTAAATAATAATATAAAAAAAATCAGGCAAATCTCTACATTTTTAGACACATACCAGGCCAGGCACTAAATTGACAATTCTATTAATTATAAGGCAATATAATTCAAACAAATATATCACACCTTTAAAATGGTAAAGACTTCATTAAAATAAACATTAATTGGATATTGCGAAATCAAAGATTCGCATGCTTATAAATTTTGTAAAAAACATATATCTAGCTGTTTTTTTTTGTAAAAATCGATAATATTTTGATTTTATATGAAACAAAATATATTTATATATTTGCTTTAAAAATGTGCTTATAAATCAATCCCGATAATTTTTTATACAAGTCTATTATTGTAAAAGTGCGATATGTTGACAGTTCGCAGACACGTGTCTTAAAATGTATGGATTTTAAAACTACCTGTCATGTTTCTAATGTGTCAAATAAATATAGGAACCAAACTAAAAATTATATAAAAAAAATGCCGAATAATTTCTACGTGTTTAAAATATATAGCAAACGGGTATTTCATCCGTGCTATAATTGGTTACTGTCGCCTAATGTCATCTGAATTTCTAGCAAAACAATTACTATATAATCCAAAATAAAGGTTAATTAGTAATAAACCAAAGGCATATATATCTCCACATGTATTAAATAAACGATTTTTGTAAATATGCTTGTTAACAAAAATGGCCTTTGTGGAAGAAAGCTACTTAAATATAACATGGACGGGAAATCAAAATAAATAACAATGCAAATAATTTAAAATGTAACAGAGGTTAGTTATTCTCTCTTGAGGTTCGACATAATACTTATATCGTCCATTTGTGACGACAGTGTGACATTTAAAAACCTTGATTTTACAGGAGACGAAGTTTAGATTTTTTTTAGATTTAGAAGGAGGAACTTTAGATCTTTTTTTTAGATTTAGAAGGAGGAAATTTTGATCGTTTCTAACTTTTAAATATTGCATGTAATACTGTTAGAGCATGTTTTAAGTCTGCTAATATTGCAACAATTCATGTCAATTTTACTAAGTACTGGGTATTTACGATTAAAGATTTTTGATTGTTGATATTTCGACCCAGTTGCATGGCTCGTGGTCACGTCGCCCAGTCGTGGACCACGTGGTCGTGGTGGTGATTAGCAGTTTCGACGTGACCACGAGCCATGCAACTGGTTCGAAATATCGGTAAACAAAAATCTTTAAGTGAGTGTCCGGTACACTGTAGAATGGATAAATCCCATGTTCAGTACCCGGTACATAACAAAAAACATAAATCCGCGCTAATATTAGTTTAAAATCATAACTTTATGTAAAGGTACCATATGTTTTCAAAGAAACTACAGGAAATAGTCGTGTTTTAAAAACGCAATACTGTGTATCTCGAAATCTCACACCACCGTCGCAACTGGGACATATGACGGTACTCTTACAAAATATCTTCAACTCTTATAATAAAATCAAACGGCAATTCATACAAAACACAATTTCGCACAAATAGATCATCTCTTAATACTTTGGTGTCCGAGTTGAATCATACCGACTAGCATCACTCACACACATATCTCTTCGTACTTACACTAAAATAATTTAATCATATATTATCATCCTCTCAACAATACATAAGCATTCAAATTATTATAAATCAGCCATATAGGAGATAAAATAACAACTTTTAAGGGTTACCCATAAATTATATGGTAAATTTTATATAATTCCGACAAGATTCCATCATTGTCTTTGCCCTACTTGTCGGATATGTTCACCTGTGTTACACCGATATGTCATTACACGCCAAACAACGATGTACTTGTAACAATAGAACTTAGAATTCCCAAAGAAAATTGGGTCGAATAAGATGTTTCATCCGCCTTTTTTCTCCCTGTCAAACTTAAACAACTTGTTTTTCCAGGTTAACCTTAGCCAACAGGGCCTGCATGCTCATTTGCTACTTTACCAACACAAAAAGAAAAAAAACCTGTTTTTTCCGCCGGCTTTTTCCTACCGGTAAACGTTAGCCAACAGGCACTTGAGGCCTGTGCACTGATTTTACATTGTAACTTTCACATTTGTCATCTTGTAATGAAATAAAATATTTGAATTTAAATATAGTTTCTTTTCAATGTAAGAAATGGTAAATAGCATGCAGACCACCTGATGTTAAGGTAACCTGTAACTTATGGACTTCTTCACAACCTCGAACAGGCCTAAAGTTCTATCTTAGGTCGTATATACATATATACGTTGCTACCGTCTTAGCCGACATTCATATCTCCAACTGAGACACTACAGTTACATCACGGCGGAATACTCTAAACAAAACTATTCTGAGACAGGAAAATTTAACACTTTGACTGCGGCTTTCAAATATTAGAACGGGCTAGCGTTGCGGAAGGCGGCCTAAGCTGGAGCTTATTTCTCTAGATTGAACATGAGCTGAAAATTCACTGAAATATTGTATTTTTTTGCATTTGAGTATCTATCATCTACGAATACACAGTCTCATTGTATGCCCTCAGTTTCGTAGCATTAACGAAAACACAACATTTTTGTTTGCCCGTAATCCATACAGATTTGTCCGTACGACACAGCGTGTACAAACTGTGTAGCCGCAGGGAAAGTATTAAAAGAGCGCGGTCCGACATTTTGATGCTTATTAGGTTCAGGCAAATTACATGTACCTCGTGAACTAACTTTATCACACGATAGAAATCATTTTCAACAAACGCGACAAATTCATAGATAACCCCTAACACACAACGCATAATAATAATTAATACTGAATAATATTGACACTCAATAAAATTATTCCAATGATAAAACTGCAGTAACCTTCATTACAGAGTGATAACAGAAAATTCTAGTAATCAATTAAGTAAACACAATAAATTTGAAAATCATTGCATTGAGTCTTAATACATAATACGCGTACACATTTGGCGCAAATAAAATGTTTTCCCTTATTTAACATACACAGGGTTGCCAGGTGATAATTTGACACAGGACTAAAGAGCCTTAAAGGGATGATTTTATAAAAAAAAGAGGATATTCTCACTTAAACGAATTTTTAAAAGTGATTTACGATATTTTAGTGAATTTTCGTTGAATTAATAGTGAAATAAATTTGGCTACTTATGTTTGCGATTATTGTGTTAGATCCTGCGCTTTCGATTTAATAAAAGGATATATAGAAGATAGAACGACATATGAAAAAGGGATTTGTCCTCTTTTTGAATGGCCATCTGGCAACCCTAAGCATAAACGAATCAATTTTTCGCTAGTCCTAATTTTGGGAGCTCGTATCACAATTTTTCGTTAATATAATAAAGTCACAACACGATCGTGTGGTCATGGATTCGCGTGAATTGCTCCTATATACATTAATTATAATTCTAATCAAACAAGACTCGTTAATATACCATTTTTACGGCAAACGATGATAGATACTCACCACACAATGGTATTTTATGCCAACATTTGTTGTCTATTAGTGTTGCCTAACTATCGATAATATTGTAACATTTCGCTATCTTACTAGAGATACAATTTTTCCAAAATCGATACAATTGATATAGTGCATTGCTATCGGGTATCGATACTATCGAAATTTTAGACCATTAATAAATGTAAAATTGCTTATCTGGGCCTTATTTAGACACAACAAATGTGTATTTTTACAACTCACCATGATGGGCAAAATGGGAAAGCAGAATGGCAGTCGGACGTAGACAAAGTCTTGATTACGTAATATTCGAGAGATCGTGGAATCCCCAGTAATGTTGAGCATTTTACACTGGCGAAGGATCGCAGAAATACGCGGAACTGTGTGCTTTTCACTAGTTCGAAAATCACATGAAGTTTCGATATTCGACAGTATCTATAGTATCGGCGATTAACTGTTACTCTTGTCAATACCATTAGTATCGATATTTATGATTTTATAGTATTGTCGTGGAATTTATACATTTTACGATGCACCAGGTACTCACGATCAACTATGAGTTGGCAGTGTATCCATAATCATGAGCGGTGCGGCTGATTCGAAATATCGGCAATCAAAAATCGTTAATCGTGAGTACCCAATACATAGTAAAATAAACAAAATTATGGTTAGTATTGTTACTTACTCTTAATCAATACTTTGCATTCGATTGATAACATCGAAAGAATTGAAAGGTAACAATTATCGATACCCTTAATGATATTACGACGATCTTAAGTTCAACTATCGACTATCGATAGTTGGGCAACACTCTATGTATAGTAAAAGATAGAAATCAAAGACATTAATACTCCTTCAAGTTTTGTCGAAAATTTCGTCACCTAGGAACACTTGCCTTCTGGATATCTTATCCATTCTCATCATATTTGTAAGCATAAAAACTTACAATTATACATTAGGAACACTCTTTTATTACATCTTATTATCCACATGTCATTCACTGTCTTCTTTCAACCAATCTTTGACAGTTTAATGAGAATACAATGCATACAAAATCGTCTATAATTAATTTAACTAAATTAATATTTAATTTTCATTAAGTCTGACATATAAATTTATTATTACTTCCAATTGCTTTTAAAATAAAATAGTTTTTTTTTTAATAAATCTGATTTCTTATACTTATAAAGTGTTTGAAATACTTTTTTGAAATTTTTACGTAATAACAAAATTAATTATTAGTTCCGATTGTTTATAAAGTATGATAGGTTTTTGAAAAAAATGTATTTCCATAGTAATAGTTTTTAAAATAAATCTGCAATAACACAATTAATTTTTAAATTATAATTTTAATAAAAATATTTCCACTACACAACTTCATTAATTTTGCAAAAATATATATTTTTTTATTTCAAAATTTGTCAGCATTTTGGTTCGCAAATGCTGCGTACAATGAAAGCGACATCTACAGACCATTTGGTTGTTACATACCTACATATTTAAACCGACACAAAGTGACGACCATTTGAATGGTCTATGCCAGGGGTCGGCAACATGCGGCTCGCAAGCCACACGCGGCTCTTTCAATGGAAATATTGGCTCTCAAGTTACCATAAATTATTTTATTGACAAAACCCTTTAAAAATTACCGATAGGTATAACTATCTTTTACTGTATACTCCCCATAACAAAAGCTATTAGCCAGTGAAAGTTAAGCACGAACATACAGACAGATATAAAATAATTGAAACATATTTTTAGTGGCTCTTTAAAATATGGGAAAATTTGAGAATTTCTACTCTTACGTCTTAAAGGTTGCCGATCCCTGGTCTATGCACAACTATGAATGTCAAAAATTGTTTAATTTCACGCTTGAGTTAAGAAAAATATATTTTAATCAGGCAAGTGTATTATTTTTTATATACGTGCATTAATTTCGAGTTAAAATGTTCAAGATATTTTTTTAAACGACTATTAAGTACATAAGTATGACTAGCTCAGTCTAGCTAACCTAGTGTGGCGGAGCGTAGGTCGTGTAATGGTTTCGGGAGAGCCAAGTTTATATCGCTTCTTTGCTTCAATAACGTGACAAGTTTGAAAACTCAAGTTTTTATTTTATTTGATAATTGAAATCTCCGTGTTTGATTTGATATATCTAAAGTGTTAAATTTTGTACGTAATCTACAATAAAGGTAAAAAAAATACACAATTAATTAAAATAATTTTTCGTAAGTTAAAAAATGCTCTACTGGAAAATTGTGTTTTTTAAGATAACACGTTATTGAAGCAAAGAAGCGATATGTAATTAAAGCGCAAAATTTCTATGGTATAAATTAAACATGCAAAACGAGCTTGCAGGCCATGTTAAAACTGTCCCTTTGGCGTACAAAACTGCTGTGTATTGCGTGGCGCGGCTTGCACAGCTGTGTTGTACAGACAAATCTGTATAGATTACGGGCGAACACAAGTGCTGTGTTTACGCGGTCCAAGACTGGGGGCGGACATTACGTCTGCTTATCCGAAGATGATACACAGACATTGTTTAGTCAAACAGGACTTTGGTCCATTTTGTTACATGTCACTTTAGCCCTGTTTCAAGTCGGACGTGGGTGTTCATGGGTCGTAGAGACCGTTTAACATCAGACGGCTTGCACGCTCGTTTGGTTGTTTATCAACACAAAAAGAAAAGTAAAACCCTATTTTTTTCCTGGTCAACTGAACAATTTTTAAAATACTTTTACATTAAATAAGTATATGTAAATATTGTAATGAAATAAAATAGTTGAATTTGAATAAGAGTTACACGACTTACGACCTTACGCTTCTACTCTACGTGATTTCCGATTTTAATAGCACCTTAATTATTATAACATTGAAATTATCTACGTGCCAGGTACTCCATACGTAATTATTTATACTATTTTATTCATTCATCTTTGGTGTGAACATTGAACACATTTTAGTGCGAATTTTTGTTATATTTTGGGTTCTTTATATCAAAATAGTAAATGTTATATCCACTTGAAGTTAAGCTCTTAATGTGGTATGATGTAATTATTTAACAGAAGTAGTATTAAATAGCTTGTCGTTCCTATAATGTTAAGTGGCCACTGTACACTATGCAATCTAAGATTTAATGAGATTGAAGTCTTACTTAAGGACGATCACAAATGCATATAGTATCCTCTTGGCCATATGGACGCGCGGGCCACCCTCCCAGGGCCCCCAATTTGTAGGGGCCTCAAAGTGCCAATGTCATAGTTCACACAAAAATAAAATTGTAAAAAATACTAGTAACTATTAAAAATTTTAGACTGAAATATTAAACGGAAATGTCATTTTTTTAATACAGTAAATATAATTTTATTCATATTTTACGTTTTGGTTTCCATCTCTAATACTAAAGGGCCCCATTGGACTTGGATTGTTATTATTAAAGGTAGCCCAATTATGCTCAAAGACAAGTGCACCATTAATATTTTGCCCACTTTTATATTTCGACAGGGCCCCAAACTCCGTATAATCAAGAGCCCCTATTGCTTTGATGTCAAACACTACCATTTTACTTCAGTAACCAGCGTAAGTATTTTTCAAAATATTTTAAACTTGGTTGCAACAAGCTTGAAAAGTAAATGTTTGGATTATACTACTAAAATAAGTTTTCATTATAATTCCCGTCACATTTTTGGGCTAATATTAACTTGGTGTTAAATAAAAGGGTTGGTAACAACAATTTTCTGTTACTTTCTGATAATCATGAATTGAAAAACCCCTAAAGTCAAATTAAAATCCGTTCTTACATCTCAGATCAAAACCTCAGTTTTCAATGTCAAATTCCTAGAAATGTCAAATTTTGACATTAGATACTGTCAAGTTATTTGAGAGTTATGTGACCTTCAAAATGTCTGAAATTAAACAAAAAATATCTATACTCAATACTTGCCGTGGTCTTATTGTAGGTTATTCTTTAACCTATCCTAGATATGATGACGTATCAGGAATTAAATTGAAAATATGAAATTTTGAATTTTTGATTTAAATATGTAACAATTAATGTTGGGATAAAGTACAATTAAAATAAATTAAATATCAATATTTTAATGACATATTTGCCTCATAGGTAGACTACGAGGTGGAAAATATTTAATTGTAAGATCATTTTGTAAAAAACCTTATTCACAGCAAATAAAAAAATTACGAATTATGAATTATGAGTGTAGCCATGTTGGCAAGCAATGAATTCTCGATTATCTGTGACGGAAATAATATAAAAACAATTTAATATTATCTATTTTGCGGCTTACTTTTTAGAGTTATTAGTTATTATGTAGATTGAGTATAGCATGGTGCATAAATAGTATTGAACGAGTCAAAAAGGTGCATTTTTATCGAAAACTACCTATTTAAATTCGATTCAAATTCCACTATTTATTATCTCGACATTTTTACGAATTGTCAATATTTGTTCTTTTGTTTGAGAATAAATAAACGAATAGATTAATTACTTTTAATTTAGTTATATTGAGCCCAGATGTTCATTGCAAATCTATTTATTAAATTTAAGCCATACTTGACAACTCGCAAAAATGCCAATTTTTTGGTGAAAGAATAGATATTTTCTTGTGTTTTTTTATTTTCCGTTTTTTATTTATAAAATGTTTAAGTGTAATTATTGCTTATATTAGTGCATTGAAAAAATATTCTCTTTTAAAATGGACAAACGACTAATTTTATAAATAAATTATAAGCAGAATATTTTAATTTTACTCTTATTTTTAATCTGCATCCGACTAGCTTTTGAGATTAAATTGAGATTTATATTGATCGACCTTAAATCTATTTAGATTATGACATTTTATAAAGCTTTTTGTTAACTGTCATTTTATAGATTTTTTTCTACAGACATTTTCGTCAAACTGATATTAGACCAATTTGTCCCAATGATTATGTTTTGTAAAGCTACAGAATCCCACAATGTTTGTGACAGATTTTTTTAATTATTGTTTCCTATTTATTAAAAAATGACTCGCAGATTTATCACTAAGCGACGTGAACACCGAATCAATATTAATTTAATTTATTTACTATATAAAATTTAATAATTAATTGTTAGTTGTTATAGATTCGCATTTTAAAATGTCAATTCGTTCGTAATGGGGCATAATGATATATTAAACATGTAGGAATTTTACCCACACGTGGTTATCTCCCGTAAAAACTAATCTTAGCAAGTACTTCATTGCATTAGTTGACGTTTTTGTAATTCTGTCTTTATACTTTCCATTTAATACTGCCTAAATTTAGAATTCTAAATCCTCTCCCCATCTTTGTACACTTATAATTTCCCCTATTTACCTTTATTAATTTTTATTTCCCCTCTCTAGTGTATTATTTACCCGCGATCAAAAGGTGACTTTGTAGACGTTTAGGTTAGCGTTTATTTTGTTTATGAGTGCTAAGGGTTGTTTCTATTTATTTTTATAATGGTTTAACCTTAATTTAGGTAAGGTGAACCCCAAGGTAAGGTTAGGTAAGGTTAATCCCATTACTAGTAATAAACCGTTCACAATAGATCGTCTACATACTTATTCACATACACAATTAGAACTTATTTTTATCAATTTGGTGTTTTTTCCTAAATGCGAGGATATGAACCTTCTCATTCTTATCTTAAAAATTAGTCTTGAATCACACCCAATTAGTTTTATTCCTAGTATAGTAATTACAAGAAGGTACCATTCCATTTTAGCTAGTAACACTGTTTTGAGTGAAATATGCAGTCAAGTCCAATCCTAGATAGGTGTTATGCTATCAAATCTTAGAGCATTAGTAGTGACAAGAGAGCTGGTTAGTATCTCGCACAAAGAATTGCGACCGTTATTCAGTGCAGGAATACGGCCAGCGTTCTAGGCACCACGCCGCGTGCAGGGTAATTAAACGCGTGTAAAACCGAGAGACATACCAGTTTAAGATAAGATAAAGCAGTCTCCTTAATAAACGATTCCTTAGACTGACATCTTCAAACAGTATGCTGATATATTGAGAGTTTTAATAATAATATTAACTCGTAAAATCTTAAGCATTTTATAAAAACCATGTAACATATTTTCTCAATAGCAAAAAAAGATTATCTAACTACTTTAGCGTTTTGACATTTAAAAGTAATTTCGTTGAATAAATTTTGAATAAAGCTGTTGACTTTAATTTTGAATACAAATTACGTATGAACACTTAAATTATATCACGCGGTGCTAAAGCTTTCTATGGTCACAACACGAATTTTTCAAAAGCATAAATACCGTTAAATTTATTAAATAAAAATTGTACTATTAGTCTAGGATTCAGTTGCAAATATCGTCAAGATTTCTTCTCGGGTAACATTTTTTAAAATGCTTTAGAGGTGTACTAAGCCTCGTGTCATCAGCTGTGTCGTGCTTGGAATGAGATTCGAATGGGAGAGAGAGTATGAGTGGGAGATAGAATGAGAGTGGAGATTTTTTGTGGGCTTCAAAATAAACTTTTCTGGAAAATTTTACGAGGTATCGTCTGAGAGGAAATTGGTTACGAAAATCTGTCGCTGGCTCGCGGTCTATAAGTCGGTTTTGTTTATGGTAAAACGGTTTACATACAACCTTATTTCAAAACCATCTCGAAGCAAGTAAACAGATTCAAGTACGATTCAAGCAACGATTCAAGTAAACTTTGAACACATGCATTGATACCATAGTATGCCTTATCTCGTGGGTACATTTCGAGCGACAGTGGCGCCCTCAATGCGTGGTACCGTTTCTAACGCTTGTTATAGGCACAATTTGATTTACATTAGTATATCACAATGGTTATATCACCGTGTTTGATGGTAAAGAAGCCTTCCTTTTCATCTCCTTATGAGTACTATTATGGAGATGTGTGTTAAGCGACCATACCTGATATCTTTTTAAGTTAGTAGAGTAGCAGGCGAGCATGCAGGCCACCTGACGTTAAGAAGCCCATCCATATACAACCTCAAATGGAACTTTAGTCCTATCTGAGTTCGTCCTGCATTGCTACTCTTGAAAATTAAGATGGTCGCTCCGTTTATAAGTGTACGGTAACCGCATTTCGGCGGATTATGGGGGCGGCGATGGTACTTCCCCCGTTGTACTGTTGTACTGTTCACTCATGTTGTCAGTGCTATGAGCGTGCATACTTGAGCGCGATGTTGTGAGGCTTCTCTTCCTTGAGAGATTCTTTGAGGACCAGCTCTGAGCTGCCGAACGGAGGCTTTTCGGAGTCTACCGACTGTTCTTCGGGCTCCTGTCGGGTCTGCGCTTCTGGGTCCGGCCTGGAATAGGAAACGTGTCCTTGTAGGACGCAAGACAAATGATAACGAAAGCTACAACTAAAGTACACTTTAATTAGGACGGCCTGGAAAAGATTAGGGTTTCACAAATTTAAATCCTCTCATTGTGCAGTAAAGAAAAAAATCTTTTTCGGTTGGAGATACATAGTTGTCAGCTACGTTTGCAAGCGAGGTGACTATTGTTCTGTTTAGGTATAGCAACGGCAATTCAGGATAGAATTTCAGTTCTGTTGGAGGTAGCGATTACTTAAAACTTCTTTATTCTCCTTTCATACAAATATTTTAATCCTTAACATATACAAATATAAAGGCGGTAGAGCCGTTAAGAGCTCGCCCGGGGCAGCACCACCGCCACCCCCATAACTCGCCGTAAAGCAACATGTTCTTCATGTATTGTGTATCGGTTGTGGAGGGGTGGTTGCCGGATACACATTATTGGAGGCGACCATCTTAGTCCTCAAGAGCAGGAACGCATCCGCGTCCATCGTTAAATAGAACCTCTGTTCTATTTGAGATTG
>DWON01008356.1:0-12187 GCA_018251015.1 Phocides pigmalion okeechobee | reverse complement strand
ACACACATACACACACACACACACACACACACACACACACACACACACACACACACACACACACACACACACACACACAAAAGCGCGCGCTCACTCACGCGCACACACATGCACACACACACACACAATAGGAGTACAACGGAAGAATATCAAACGAGTGTCCAGGTTTGTAAGAGACCTGACGTCACAGTGCAATTGGTTCAAGTTAGAAATGGGAGCGTCGGTGGTACCTGTGGTAACTGATTTATTTGGCATTGTTTACTTCTTGCTGATCACGGGTACCTTATCAAAATGGGATTGGTTAGGCCCTAGTCCTCCACGATGGGCAAGAGCGGATATACAAACAATTTTGCGAACTCTATGGAGAACTGACAAGCATGCCGTTTTTACCACGATGTTTCTCGCCCCCGTCGAAAGAATGTTGAACACCTTAGATACAACGTTGAACACCGTTGAAACGTGCCAAAGGACGTGTCCTTTGGCACGCACTCACCGTGTGGAAGACTATTTTTAACGATTAAGCTATCACTGACTGTACGAATGAAGTCTTTGACTAAAGCGCCGACATTTTCAATCTGTTATATTCAGTGATCACTTACATTACGTGGATTGTATTTACTTCATGAAGCGTCTTAAACTTACCGATCGTCTTCCAATGAGGCATTAATACAAACAAATATATATATATAAAAACATTTTCAACAATCAATTATAACTTTCGTAGATTTCTAATCGACATAACTATACTATACTAGCCCCCACAATTCCATTTTGTTACTTAATACTATATGTACATTTTGAATCAAAATATATACAGAGGGGCGTTATTAACTATACTAAGATTTAGAGAGCTCATTTATAACATATCAAGACGATTGGGAGGCGAAATTAAGTTTTTTATTTAAAACATAGCATCTTGTTTAATAGAAAAAAATATTTTTTTATGTTAAGACGTGTAAATAAAACAGGTCATGAAAGTCTTACCTCAAACAAGACTCCTAGTGATCTGGTGCCATACCAAACTCAAACAGGACTCCTATCTGATGTCATACACATGTCATATATCGTTACTATACCTGGGATGATCGCCTCGCTTATTAGTGTAGCCAGCAACCGCAATATCGGAACGAAACAAATAAATTGCTCACGACGGATAATAAAGGTGGTACCTCCCAGGTCCAATTATTGTTCTACCGAATTGGCGGAATCTTCGCGCAATGACGTCCTTAATAAGCCAGATAGGATATTTGTAGTCACTTGTGGAATAAAGGATTAAAATTTGTAATCTTTAATTATATTCCGAGAAGAGACATTATAACATTGTATAAAAATAAATCAAATTTTATCTATTACATGGATTAACAACCTCATATGTAAACGAGCCTTTATTAAATCTGAATTTATTTTAAAAAAATCCATATTAATTCATTGCAATCGATCAAAAGATTTATTATGCAATGAAAAAAAAGCTATAACAGAATAGATTTTTATTAATTCACTTAAGACTTGAGGGCTATATTCTTAGGACTCGTATATATTATCAATAAAACAATCTTGTTTCTGTAATAAGGATAATGATTCAAATGAAAACTTTGTAATAATTATTCATTATAAAACTTTAAGCTAGCTACTAAAAAAAGGAGTTAAACAATTGAGTAGTTAAACACTATTCCTATCTTTTTCAGCGTCCATAAGTCACAAATGTTAAAGACAGAAACGTTATTTACTAAATAATTGCTTAACTCGTTTTATTAGTACCACGGAAGACGTTTACTCCCAATCGCCTTTCTCAACTAGCAAGACCTTTCTCGTCTTAACGTATCGTTTGCTACCGTATCGCCTATCACTCCTCCAGTTTACGAAACACGTGATCAAGTCACCTAAATTTACAATGGATATTTAAGGTTCTACCCAACGTGCAATGAACTTTTAAAGCAATAACAACGTTAAGACGTACAAAGACCTGGCACTGATAACAACTGAGATATACATATGTAACTTGTAACTTTGGAAATAAATAACAATATATATTTATATACATATATATTATATAACTGTATTTTCCCATGTCATTTGGAAGATAAGGATTTTAATTTAATTCTTAAAAAGTTCGGTGAGAATCGACTTTGAATAAATGACTTTGAATTATTATAATTCAACTGCTAGGCACTTTCTGCCCAACTGCAAATTTGCACTGCCTTCGAGAATTTATATAGAACTCTCAGACATGCAGTTTACCTCACGAACCTTAGTTTATCTCCTTTACCGTTAAAGCAAGTTATAATAAAGATATGGGAGTAATTAACGGTGACGGTAGTAACGATAGTAAATATTAACGCACAGTCAATAATTCAGATGTGCGTGCCGGGACTTTCCGTCACGCACATCTGAATTTTTGTTCCAAAACCGAATTCGATTTGAGAACAATCTAGTTACGTAAGTTTCCATGGGAAAATCCAGTTCTCATTCAACATTGATATATGAGTAAATATTTATTTATATAATGTCCTATTCTATGAGCTCTTACTAAATCTTTGTGACCTAAGACTACATTATATATCAGCTAATTCCTACATCAAGAGGTATGTCTGTCAACCAATAGACTACCAAGAGGGCCTTATACTAGTGAAGAGTCTTGGATCTTTTTGATCTCTTGAGCGCCTTTGATGTCCGCACCCACGGTAGAACGAAGTCCCTGCAATTTTTAATGGGGATTAAATACAAATATTAGTAGATGATCCACCGCTCTCGTAATCCGCCCTAAACCATTACTTGTGTTATGGTTGGAGATGTGCGGTTGCCGGCTATACTTTGAAGCGAGGCGACCATCTTAGTCCTCAGGAGTAGCAAAGTGTCTAACTAGACACGTTGTTTACGTTCGAGCTTAGATAGTTACTCGAGCGTTTTTATGGTTGTACGTGGATGTCTATAGGCTGCGACTACTTAACATCAGGTGGTTTTCATACCCTTTTACTACTATTCTCAAATATATAAAAAATGATGACTTGTAAAGAAGCAAATGGCCATTTTGTATGTTGGAAACGAGCGTGCAGGCCATCTACTATTAAATGATATTTGCAGCCCATGGACATCCACTTCCAACCTCAAACAAGATTAAAATCCTGCTTGACGCCGTGCTACGATCAGTTGCTACTCTTGAGAGCTGAGATAGTCACCTGGCCCAGTGCAGCCGGCAACCACATCTCTTCAACCGAAACATAAAAAGTATTGGTTTGTCCGGAAAGTTCGTGTCGATTTTGGTAGGTAGCGTAAGAGACCTGACTGAGCTGAACTGGCTGACAATTATTGAAAAGAATGACATATGTACATATTCTAAAAGAGATACCCTCAGCCATGTTTGGAAAGAAGTTTGGTTACGATTTTTTATTTTTTATTACTTTTATACGCCTGAAAATATGGTAGCAAATAGAGTGCATTATAGGCAATTAACGATTTTCTTCCTCCGTAAGGGCAAAACCGTCGCACGTGCGAATAAGATATACACTGTTTACTGCGAAAACGCTATAGCCGAATTGTGCAGAAGTGGTTTGCTCGGTTTGAATCTGGAAATTTCGACTTTGAATGTTAAGAATGCCCTTTAAGGCCATCCGCGACAACATTTGACAGTCATGGCAACTCTGCAAAAATGGTTGGAGTTTGGTTGGGGTTTTACTCCATCCATCGTATTTGCCAGACCCTGCACCTTCGACTTAACACCTTTTCTGATCATCACAAAATTCCCTTAGTGGAAGGAAACCTCTTTGGTTCACATAAAAACTCATCTACACATTTTTTGCCGTAAAACCTAATAGGTCCCGAAAGGATGAAACCCTCAAGTTGCACGAAAGATTGAAATGATGTGGAATAGAATGGTACCTATATAATTACGTTAATGTATACCAATATTTAAATTTACTGCGTTTTAATTTTCCTAAAAAATCGGCACGCACTTTCCAGAAAACCTAATACTGTCCGCTACATTAGAGATTGCAAATGTCATTGTATGAAAGTATGCGCTCTACCATCTTCTAAAGCATGCACATGATGTTAAGTAGTCGCTGCAGCGCATAGACATCCACATACTACCTTAAACAGGATTGCACTCGTATCACATGTAAATGTGTTGTCACTCCTTAACACTTTCCCTGCCGCGTACAATACTGCTATATAATATTTAGCGTAACGCGCTTGTGGCTTGTATACTCCTATGTTGTACGTACAAATCTGTTATGGGCGATACGGGAATTACGGGCGAACACAAGTGCAGTGTTCACGTCGGCGCCACGAGACAGAAGCCGGACATTACGTCTGTTTATTCGTAGATACTACACTGATGCTAAAAATACAATATTCGTGTGAATTGTCGGCGCTTTGTGTGAATCTTCAGTCTAGAGAAAAGGGCTCCAGTTTAGAGCTGCCTCCCGCAATTCTGACTCCATGTAATATATAAACGCCGCAGCCAAAGTTTTAAACGGGACTGCAGTCGTTTCACAAATAAATGCCTTACTACTCCTTAGTAGATACTCAAATAGCCACCTCGATCTTAAGTATAGGAAACACAACTGCCTAGTCGAAACCTAAGTTTCTTTCTTCACGACTGATTATCACAGCGGAAGTGGGAAGTCCCCGGTTGTATCCGATAATCAACCATCTGACAAATGTGTATTGTCCATTTTCAACTCTGACTCTTATCTCACTCTTCAACATGGAATTGTTGTTATAAGAAATAGGCGTAGTGGTCCCGCCTCAAGCAAATACATCTATACATTTGATTGATGATATTAATAACACTTTCAACTGCGGTGTTCACATCACAACCTTGCGGCCGGCTACACGACAGATTTGTATTTAGCAATCGCGTAGTACATTGCAACGGCAGTGCGGCTCTACACACAGGCCGTGTAGCTAGGAACGCTACCCGGTCGCGTGCGTACACAAGTGCTATGTATTTTTTTCTCTACGAGCTTGCAGCCGTACACGACACGTGTGTTTGATTGAGTGTGCGCTGTAAGATAATTATATGATACTTTTTCTTATTTGTACTTATATTGAAAATTTGTTTTTGTGTAAGTTTTTAAAGCTTTTCGCCACTTAGCTCTAAAACAACTGAAATATTTTTCGAAAGTTGGTAACAACCTTGTTTAAATTTGTCGAAAAAAAAATGATATTACTTGGCAAATATATATTTGCGACTTTATATTCTCGAAAAAATCAGCCGTGTCGTAATCCGCAGGCACAGTGTTAACTCACAATACACAAACTAAATACTTTCTTAAACTAAAATTTACCAAATATATCGAACATTAGGTTTTTACTGTATGTGTGAAGAGTAGCAAACGAGTATGCAAATCACAGGTGAGCTGTGAGTACTTAACATCAGGATGTTAAGTACTCACAGCTCATAGACATCCACGTACAATCACAAACACGTCTGAAATCCTATCTAAGCTCGAACGTAGTTACGATGCTACTCCTGAGGACTAAGATGGTCGCGGCGCTTCAAAGTGTAACCGGCAACCGTGAGTGGCCCTATGCCGACGTATACCACGAAAATGTTAAGGAGAGTTATCGAACCTCCCGATGTGGCAATACTAGAGGACAACAATTGCGTTGGTCCAGAATGCCTGCTACTCTCAAATCAAATAGGTGACTGTAAGGTTATTACTGAGCAAAATTCCCTCCTAACCCCGTGGTCGCTTCTACTGTACAAGGTAACTTTGAAAGTTTTTCTTCAAATAATTCCTTAATATTTTGACTGCAGCGCGCATACATTACATCTGGTCAGGATTGTGGGAAGCGGCACTAAACTGGAGTCCTTTTCTGTAGACTGAAAATACGCCGAATTTACATACTAATATTGTATTTTTTAGCATCAGTGTAGCATCTACGAATATACAGACGTATTGTTCTCCCCGTGTCTTGTAGCACCGACGCAAACGCAGCACTTTTGTTCTCCCGTAATCCATTTAGAATTGTACGTACAACACAGGTATACAAGCGGGAAGCGCGTTGCACCGCGCAAGACGCAGAAGTGTTGTACGCTGCATAGAAAGTGTTAATCTAATGTGTGATATTTGTTGTTTATTAGCAAAAAAATACTTACGCTTGAGGAAGATCGGGGATAGGCTCCCCGAAAGCCATAACCGGGAGCGTGTCCGTGATCTCTATGAACCGGACGTCCCGTTGTGGCCTGGGCCATACAGTGTACACCGCGGGCACGGTCACCGTGGACCAATAGTCGCGTTGCCGTTGCTTTAACTTCTCTACGTGACGTTGTTCGCGTATACGACGCATGTGCCATCTATATCATAAAGGTAACGATTAGTGGATACCCTCCAAAACAAGTGAACACATGTTCCTTAACCACGCGGCAAACGTTACGTCACCTATTCTGCGGCTTGTTGCTGATTTTGAATTGATAAATTTTTAGTTTAAATTTTTCGCTAAAATAATCGATGTTTTCTAATTTCACATTTCGAATGTAAATCAATTATGGGTCTGTCTCACAATTACAAATCGTTGTTAGACTAAATTGTAACCAATTGTGATGAATTTTAATAAAAAAATGTTTCTCGTAACAATTATTTACCAATTATAGCAACATAAAGGTCTTTCATTGCAATTCGTTAAACACTTAAGTTTATCTTAAGTTTTATCCTCAGAGTTTACATCAATCAACAGTTGTCTGTTAAACAAGACAGACTGAATCGTCGATGACTATGAAAATAAAATATTTTTGGAATACATAATACACCGTTTACCACAAAATAATCACCGCCATGTACACAATAATTTAAAACATATTTTCGTTACTTACAAATTTACAACTACTAATATTTAATTATGTTCACATTCAATTCCAAAACCCATTTGACCACGATAATTTCGCCTTGCTTATAGACAATCCGCAATATGAAAAGTAACACACATAAAAGTTACAAATTACAAAAGAATCTTGTGTTAGCGCTTTTTGAAAATGATGCTGCATTGTTTATAAGACCTTTCTAATCTTTTATTTTAGAAAGTCTATCAAAAATATTTAACTAATGTAACTCGAATGACTATTAATCATAGTGGGATTGACCTTAACACTTCACAACATTCGCTTTAGCGATACATTTGGTGGTATAATTTCGTAAAATATGGTTCCGGAAAGTTCATTCCGTTTTTCCTGTACTGCTGGATGCTCCATTCTTCAAACCGCTAATATTTCCTTATAAAAATATTGAATAAACGCTTAAACTTGTAAACAGCTCATCCTGCTCTTCCCGCACTGTTTGATGCTCCTCTTACCTTCGCACCGACAATACATTCATAAACAAAATAATGACATTAACTCCTAAGCAACCGCGAATACGCCCGTACATAGAATAAATAAGGTATCTCCTAAACTTACAGACGGTTCATCCCGCTCTTCCCCCATTGCTGGATGCTCCACCGTACACCGCTAATATACGTGTACCTTAAATAATTACGTAGGCTTTTAAACTGGTAGATAGCTCATCTCGCTCTTCCGTACCGCTGAACACTCCGCTCTTACATCCGTGGATAAAATCATTACGTAAGCTATTAAGCTTGTACATAGTTCATCCTGCTCTTGCCGCTCTTCCCGCACTGTTGAACACTATATTTTACTTACCACCTATACACCCGTAGACAAAATAATTAAATAGACTCCTAAGCTTGAAAACGATTCAATCCACTCTTGTCGCACTGTTGAACGCTCCACCCTACTTAACGTTAATGTATCAGTAGATAAATTAATTAATAAGTCTCTAAAACTTGTAGACAGCTCATTCCGCTCTTCCTATACTGCTGAACGCTTCACTTTTTCGCAAATATATTAGTAGATAAACTATTTACATAGACTCCTAAGGTTGGGTACGTTTCATTCTACTCTTGCAGCACTGTTGAACGCTCCACTGTACTTACCTTTAATACATCCACAGAAAAATAATGATATAGACTCCTAAACTTATAAACGGTTAATTCGATTCTTTCCGCACTGCTAAACACTTCAATATATTCACTGCTATTACATCAGTAGATAAAAACAATAAATAGACATGTAAACTTTTAGACGGTTTTCCCCGCCCTTACCACACTGCTCGGTACCCCTTTCTTCACACCACTAATAAATCCGTATATAAAATAATTACGTAGACTTTAAAACAGCTTATCCTACTTTGCCCGTAGTACTGAACGCTCCACTCTTTAGAAAATCTTCAAAATAATTAAATAACTCCTAAACTTGTAAATGTTTAGCAATGCAACAAGAATGGTTTATTCCATTCTTGCTGCATTGCTATACACTTTACTCTTCATCATTAATATCATAAATAAAATAAACATTCTCGATAAGGTGACAATTACGCTCTTCATACTTATAATGTATCCATAAACAAATAAACTTCTAAGCCCGCTCTTCTCGCTAAGGCGACCGTTACGCTCTTCGTACCTATAATGTATCCATCCATTAATAAAAATACCTTAGACTACTAATAAACTTCTAAACCCGCTCTTCCCGCAATGCAAACCACATCGCTCTTCGCACCGTAAATATATCAGCTGTTAAAATAACAAAATACACTCTTAACATAAAACACAATATGTAATCTAGTATAAAATCTTCGGCGATTATTTTTATCAATATATGGCATGTTAGTCTGAACCAATCACGCCGCAGTTTAGGTCAGTACAAAATAAATCGGTATATCAAGAATGAGTATATTTATTTCAATTTCCTACAATGTACAAACAATACAATACAAGCAATGCTTAGCGAAGTCGCAATGTTGCGTTTCGTGGTCAATGGGTTTCGAGGAAAAGCCTTACATTTAATAAATGTGAAATAGCAGTGTAAAATTTCGCTATAACTATAATACATATATTGTGAGAAGACCCATAAAATAACTAGTATATTAAAATATTTTAAACGCTGGCGATTTCTAAAGTATACCTTTGCTAGTCCATGATGTCACGTTTCTTACAAAGCGGTGATTGCACATTATATTAAATTTACGCATTTTTTTGGGTTTACTCCAGAACAAAGTTCAAATAATTTCATATTTAAGAAGAGTTTTATCCCTCTTATTCTTAAAATCTTCAAAAATATAAAGGACACACGTAAAGTACAATTAGTCTTAAAATATTTTAAGAAATATGTCTTTTACGCTTTTAGATTACTCATCAAACATTGGAATTATTGGCCCACTAAAGTTAATGAACTGGAAATATTTTTTGCATAGGAATGTTAATATAAACTTCATTGAAAATATGAAATCACTTGAGAAACAAAGCGTTAAATTCTGTTATCAACTAGCAAGCGCATCTGAAGTTCTATATCGTATCAAGTAAAATTTTGTGACATCCTTATTGAGAAACTGAGACTGGATTAACTAATCAGTCTGCCTACAAGTGAAGTTAACATTAGCGTGATACTATAAGCTTACTACAAATCGATATCTAGATCAAATTATCTTAAGTTTAAAACCTATCTTTAACTAATGATACAGACCGCGTATTCCTTATATATGGGTAGTCTATTAAAAATAGCCGCAAAATAGTGGACGAACAACCTGCTAGCGTGGCTAATAAAAAGACAATCCCATACAACCACCCCAAAAGGCTATATTCCATTCCGAAGTCGATTGCACCTAATGACACAAACTGAATTAATTGAAATTAATCCGTTTAACGCGAATTATACACTAAACAACAATATTATTATGTAAAAAAGCGTGTCTCTTAAAACAGTTTTGTAACAATATAATTATGAATTAGTAATTCCAGAAAATAGAAAATGAATCAGATTAGATTTCGGGGCTATTTTTTTCTAAAATGATATATAATTTTTAAGAAATGTAGGCATAACAATAAATCATATTTTTGCAAAGTTAATAATAATTATGATTTTTTACCTATTGAATTTATTAGTTTATATACCTTCTTGCCTTAATTATCAAAAAATAATATTATTTGAATACCATTCCACAAATATTTTAAAGTAATTTAACGGAAATATTTTGAATATTAATAATGTATCCTTTCTTACTTTTAAGCAGAAGTAACTGATGTTCAAAAACCATGGAAAATTTGTGTCAAATGGAACAAACTTCGGAAAAGATTATAGGTTCCGAACACCAAAAACTATTATTATTTGTTTTACCTAATATAATATTGAATAACGCTTTGTATACTCATAGCTCGACACCAGGAAACCTTGTGTCGTTGATGCTATGGACAGATAGAACGACGACTACATAAACATATAAATGTATTGGTGATAGTAGTAGATCATTACAGAAATCTAATGTCAACCTTGCCTCGGACTGAACCCCGAAATGCCTGCACGCCTTTGCATTTGGATAAGAATCCAAGGTATATATACTCTCCCTCGTCATATTTCGAACCCGAAATCAGTTCCATCTTAGATCCCTTGACAGCCCGCATACAGAATTATACAATACCCCTTGAAATTTAAATTTAGTATCATATAATATTTACTAAATACTATTGTTAGTAGGTTATTTTGGTGCAATAGTTTTTCGTGCTCGTTTAATAGCGTTAATGTACATGCAAGCTATATACAAGACGGTTGTATGTCATTGTCATAAGAACACGTGTTCACTGCAAAAAACATCGATGACGATAAAGAACTTAAAGAAATCATCAAAACAAAGCAGCTCAAATTTCATCTACACACTTTAAGCGGGTCGGGTCAAGGAGCATTGTGTCTTTTACGAGTACGACGCAACTAAACAGCGATGTGGTCGCAGGTCGAGTATCACTGCAGAACTGCCGGGTATCCTGCGTTCATATCATCACAAATGCACGAATACCTCGATAGCTTATGTACGTGTATCGGTACAAATACTCAATTACACCGATTCGAACCTACTTTCTAACGCGCGATATTACGACTATTACACGCGAACGATGCAACTAGATAGCGATGCATTCGCAGGTGGAGTTCGTATCATCACCAATGCACAAATAAATATCCCGCATTGTTCAGTCACGAACGTACCGAAACCTTAATACATGCGCGTACACAGCTGCATCGATACAAATTAACAATTACATCGATTCAAATCTATTTCGAACGCGCGATATTATGTCCATTACCCGCGTACGATGCAACTAGATAGCGATGCAATTGAAGGTGGAGTTCGTATCATCACCAATGCACAGATAAATAGGTATCCCGCATTGTTCAGTCACGACTGTCCCGGAACCTTAATACACTCGCGCTAATAGTTGCATCGATACGAATTAACAATTACATCGATTCAAACGTATTTTAACGCGCGACATTACGTCCATTACACGCTTACGATGCAAATACAAAGTGATGCAGTGCAGTTTGAGTACTACTGCAGACCTTTAAGACAGCCTCGCGTCCATATCTTTACAAACGCGAAGACACCTGACGATTACATTTGTGTATAATTGCGTCGTTACAAACTCTCAATTACACCGATACAAACGTGTTATCAGACGTCAACACATACGCAATTATATCGATAGAACACGTTAATATGTTGATACAGAGTTAAGTGAATGCAAATGCGTTGTTAATTAATCACAGCAACTATGTCGTTTCATACAATAACATAAATGCAAATTATGTACTTCGATATAAGTGCGTAAATACGTTGATTTCTGTGGCCCAAATATTATTTTAATGGATATACAACTCATAATACACATTTTGTATATATATTTACGTCTGTACAAAATTTAAAAATATTAATAACATTTATTTATATTCAGTACTTTATAAAATTTGTTATAATTAGTCCTAAACATTTTCATTTTGTAAATATGTATTTCTGTTCTTAATAAAATATATTTTATTACTATATTCATATAAATATTTCCAATTGGTTCTTCTCGTACGAACAGTTTATCAAAGTGCATATTTGTGAAAAAATTGATATAATACAATCATTTTATTGAGTTATTTTCATGAAACAGACTCGAAATATACAAAACATATATTAGTATCGTCGTGCAGTCGTATTTGATGTAAAAAAGTAGCTAATTAAAAAAAAATGCTCCTAGAGCACCTCTCTGTGTTCTTCCCGGGATCGCTTCAGTGAAACGGCTCGGGTGGGTACTTACCACCCACGATCCCGCGAACCCCTTCTAGTCGCCTCTTACGACAGGCAGGAGATACCGTAGC
>DWON01008355.1:0-12187 GCA_018251015.1 Phocides pigmalion okeechobee | reverse complement strand
CGGCGGGTTATGAGGGTGGCGGTGGTGCCGCCCCGGGCGAGCTCTAACGGCTCTACCACCTTTTAACCTTTATAGATCTACTTCCAACAATAAAATATCATTAATTAAAAAAAATTGTACAAGTAGATTTTAAATTGAGATTATGTATGCTCAGGTGCTGTTCAGAGAGGACTGTACGCCAGACGAGCTGATCGACGTGATCCTGGGCAACCGGGTATACCTACCGTGCCTGTACGTGTACAACAAGATAGACCAGATCTCCATCCAGGAGGTGGACAAGATAGCCAGGCAGCCACACTCAGTTGTTGTCAGGTATTGTTTACTGATCAAATTTCTATGTACGGACACCATTCCCAACCTAACAAGAATAAGCAAATCTTTTCGGTTGGACAATGCCAGATACATTTGCGAGTTAGCTGACCATCTTGATCTTAATCCTCGAGGTAGGAAATCACCAGCTTGCTATTTTACTCACTCAAAAAAGGCAAATAAGTATCTAGTAATATGTGAAATGGTCTCTGCCATCCATAGACATTTTTGGCCATTTTTTAGGATTCCATTGCCTAAGGTTAAAAAAAGATACCGTTATAATATAATTATACAGTGCAACCTTAATATAACAAACCTCAATATAACTACTTCCTCTATTTAACAAATTTTTCGTAATCCCCTTAAACTGTCCATAAGAATTAAGGTAAAATATATCTTTACATTACGATTTTTTTACGATCAACCTCTTTATAACGAATTCTCAATTGTAAAAAATGTAAATACCTCTAATTAACGAATTTTGTCAACAGTTAATCCCGTAATATGTGATTCAGTCGCGACAAGTCTCGTGAATAAAGCTATTTTTTTACCTCTTTATAAAAAAATTTGAACAACCTTACCTCAATATAACAAACCTCATTTTAACGAATTACTTGATATAACGAATATTTACTTGACCTCTTGCGATTTGTTATATCAAGGTTTTCAATTGTATTCAGGAAGTGGCAAGACAGGATATGTAGTATTTTGAAGCCAGTTTTTTTCT
This sequence comes from Phocides pigmalion okeechobee, assembly GCA_018251015.1. NCBI lineage: Eukaryota > Metazoa > Arthropoda > Insecta > Lepidoptera > Hesperiidae > Phocides > Phocides pigmalion. The sequence continues at coordinate 11,151 of DWON01008355.1, read as the reverse complement.
TAAAATTGTTTACTAACAAACTCATGTTTGTTTTTTTTTCAGTTGTAATATGAAATTGAATTTGGACTTCTTATTGGAAACTCTATGGGAATATCTGTCTCTAATCCGAGTGTATACAAAGAAACCAGGACAACCTCCAGATTTCGAAGAAGGTCTAATCTTAAGAAGGGTAAGAAAAATGTATATATATAAAATAATAGAGATTTAGAATATACTGGTAATGGAGGCATTTATATTAGTATGATCAATCAATAAATCAATCAAATAGGTTTTATTGAACCTAAGCAGAAGAGCAGCAGAAAAAGAAAACAAAACAATAGTGTAACAGTAGTGACCAAAAGGCAGTCTTATTTCTAAAGCAACCACCTCATCTGAGTTGTGACTGTCTCCTCTACATGTCTTTATCTAATACAAAGTTTTTGAGAAAGAAAAAAAAAGTATAAAACGTTGTATGTATTTAACTTGTGAGTGACAAATATATCTGTACTTAAAATATTTCTATATGTCCTGTAGATAAAGCTCAATAAAATGGAATTCGAGAGATGAAATCCAAAATTTTGAAATTTCCAAATAGGTCTTTATTGTTCGAAGAATGTATATATATGTATGTCACATGTACCGCAGGGTGTTACTATAGAGCACGTGTGCCACGCCATCCACCGCACGCTGGCGGCGCAGCTCAAGTACGCGCTGGTGTGGGGCACCTCCACCAAGTATTCGCCGCAGCGCGTCGGCCTCGCGCACAGAGTGCTCGACGAGGACGTCGTGCAGCTAATCAAGAAGTAGCCGCCAGCACCCCGCCAATATGCCGTTACAACTCCGCCAACACATCGCCAACACTCCACCAACATATCGCCAACACAACACCAACACATCGCCAACATTACACGTACACACCGATATTACACGAAGGAACAGATACCATTACCAATACACTGTAACAACATATGATCACCATTTTAAACTGATATTATCGCGGAATCCATACATAATGCAATATAACGGGTACTCACGATTAACGATTTTTGTTTTTTAATTGCCGGTATTTCGAACCACGTTACCGTTACGTTACGAGTTTCGCCGTGACCACGAGCCATGCAACTGGTTCGAAATATCGGCAATTAAAAATCAAAAATCGTTAATCGTGAGTATATGATCACCAGTCTTCAAACATATCATAACTACTTCAATATGTAATGGCTACTCTTGACACGGAATGTCAAACTGTTATCAACACATTCATATGTAATTATTACTCATTACACAATAAGTGTCACTGGGTATGAAAATGTTAAAAAAGTGGAAAAGAGTGTGGTGGCTACATGACATTGAATAATCCCTAAAGCATCAAATAAATCAGACATAAATATCATACACACACATATTATCACATGTACACGTACGTCCATAAACGCTTACATATTGACTCACACACAGCACATGTGAGACGCACTCATAAACATAGTAACGCTACATGGTATCCCATCTGTGGTTAAACGGAACGAGATGACGCAAAAGGAGAGCGTGGTACCCTCGTCGCATCGTATAGTTGAGTAGTAATATCTATCGTCCTAGTGTACCGCATAAATGAATATACACTGCCAACTGACCACTAGACCGATTTTAAATATTTTTTTTACGAATAAAATGACAGATGGCTTGGTTGTCCATACTTTTAATGTAAGCTGCTATTCATTATTTTCATAATATATTTATTCAAAGCAGATTCAGAAATTCCTTTCATAATGAACTCTAAGAAGTAATTTATCTTATGGAAAAGAATTATAAATGGTGAGATATTTATAACAGGATTCGCAAAATGTAACAGTCAAAAAATATTTTAATCATAAAAAAAAATCTTAACACAACAATTCATGTTACATATTGTAAGGGACAATATAAAGAAATGTGAAGAAGAAATTACGTAATTGCAAATTGTAAATAATTTAGCACATTTATAACATTGTTACATACGTTTTATTATTCTTATATCCTGATCTTAGTTTCATTAAAAATGTTTTTACTTAAACCTCGTTTTTATTTCTAATATATTTGACCCACTAGATTGAGTGGGTAGACATGTGATTTCATTGAAAAGACACTTTAGAGATTTAGGCTTCAGTTTTATTCTTAAACTCTGTGTTCAGCAGTTAATAATATATAGGCAGTCTTAGTTCATTAAAAAACCCCAAAATTCCATTTAGTTTGAATCTTTTCATTTGGCGAAGTAAAAGGTTTTGCCTGTAAAACATTTTTGTACTGAAATGTTTAGTTTTAAACAAGATATCAATAATTAATCTCATGCAGTTGATGGCCCAAAAATTGTTATATATTGGAAATACCACCATTGTTGTATATAGTGTACTAATGTTGTATTGGAATCGTTTTTAAATACATTATAGCTCAATATATCAGAATTAAACCGTGTTTTATTTTATTAAGTTTATTTGTGTATTTCTTAATGATTGTATAATGAACTTGCACTTTATTAAATTTGACCTGCAGTATAATCCACATTTAATAACTTATCCCCTTCAGTCACACATTAAAATATAAAACGCCATGGTTCAGCCATTTTGAACAGAATAATTACAAATTATAAACAAATCTTCCTTGATTATATCGTAGCAGCAATTTCAACATCTGTTGCGTTTTACAAGATACTGGAGAAACAAAGTAAATGTCCCATCTTACTTTGTTTTTTACTATTAACAGATAATATAAACGCGCTAAAAGAAGTTTATTTAAAAATAAGTATAAAGTCCAGCGAACGTAGAAGACATTTATTTGATTAATCCAGATAAATCATGCATCATGTTACAGTAATCCGTACGAAAAGTCAACACTTAAAATATCTTCCACCGATCAACACAATAACTTATTTTAAACGAACAACTATGTTTTTACTTCTCTTTTTCTTGAACTATATTAGCTATTTTAATACAATATAAATAAATTACGTGCAGACATCACATCTCAAACACCATGATAATTGTCGCTATAGAATTTTGTCTTCGATAGACTTACTACAAATAAACTTACAACATACGAACACAAGTAACTTCCATATTTATACATATAATTAAGGTAACATGTCCGGCTGCACTTTAAACGTTAAACCTCTTCCGTCTTTCGTATCTACTCAAGTTGGCGCCGTTCGTAATGTTGCGTATAAATGCAGCGGTAGTCATGTCGTTAGCACATGTGCATGTGTGTGTGCAGCGGTTTCAAGAGGTCTCCTCGCGTTCGAGCAGCTCGTTTTCGACGTTGGCCAGCGCCCACTTGTGCTCCGTGATCTCCAGGGCTTCCCACTCGGCCTTGAACGCGGCCTTCGGGTCGGGCGGCATGGCCATCGCCGCGCCAGACATCTGCTCCTGCATCACTTTCGACTGATCCGCAGCTGGAAAACAAATACGGAGTTTAGAAAATAATTACGTAAATCGGTCAATTAATCGATATGCATAATTGTAAACAAGTGCAATGCAAAAGTATAATCTTGCATCTTTGAAGTCAATGTAAGAAAACATCAGTTATTTACAATATTCAAATATTTGAATCATTATAATGAAAATATCATTGCATGAGTTCTATCAGTAACTCTTTAGTATCATGACTTTAGAGAAAAAGATACATATACATATAAGAGTAGTTAAACATGGATAGATAAGCAGAACATCGGAAGATCAAAGTTATAAAGCTAAGAGTGTTATAAGGTAAAATTTGAAACTTGATATTATATAGGACAAACATGAATGAACATACCATTATTTTCCCCCAACACTAATGTGTAGATGGTGCGAAGGCCGAAAACGTTGAGGAAGTACCACGAAGCCGAAGACACCCAAGACGCGTCTAAGCTCGCCAACTCAACGCCACGTTGCAACATTGGTTTAAAACGCAAAGTCAGTGGGAAAGGCACTTTAGCTAAAAATAAGAGTACATTCATAAATACAATCAAATATTATTAAGGATCGGTAAATTATTATCCAACATATTTATATTAAAATAATACAATACTGCTCTGTATTACTTGGCGCAACGCGCTTGCGGCTTGTACACACCTGTCTTGAACGTATAATAGTAATAATACAAATCTGTATGGTTTACGGGCGAACAAAAGTGCTGTATTTATTTCGGCGCTATAAGACTGGAAGCGGACATTACGTCTGTGTTTTCGTAGATGATACATGATGAGGATGATGTAAAAAATATAATATTTTAGTAAATTTTCGGCGGATCCTCAGTCTAGAGAATGCAGATTCAGTTTACGATTGCCATAGTCAAAGTGTTAAATACCATATTCATTATGTATGATTTATTTCGCATTCGATAGATATATTCAAACCATTCACACTATGATAACTATTGTTACTAACATTTTTAATATTGATATAACTACAAGTATTATTAATAGTTACTACTATTATGGCCATACATAGGCCTCTTTTGCAGAAGAAGAAAGATTTAGGTGATATACTACTGTGTCAGCCTGATGTTTGTATGTTAGGTATTTGTACATTTTATTTTTATTGTGAACGAGTAAGAAACGGGCATGCAGGCCACCTGATGTTAAGTAGTCACTGCAGCCCATGGACAAACTTGTCCAATCTTAAATAGAAAAAAAGTTCTATTTAAGGATGGACGAGGATGCGTTCCTACTCTTGAGGACTAAGACGGTTGCCTCCAATAATGTGTATCTGGCAACCACACTTCCCCAACCGAAATACAATACATGAGGGACATGTTGCTATACGGCGGGTTATGAGGTTATCGGTGCCGCCGCCCCGGGCAAGCTCTAATGGCTTATGGCCACCTTTAAAACATACCTGAACATGTTGGACCAACAATATAACTTTCAACAATTATTTGTCTAACTGTTGAGGTAATATGAGTGGTAATCAAATTTAAATATTCTATAAACCTTACAACTACCGCAATTCTAAGTGTCGTTTTTCTTTACTTTACTTACAACTATATGCTTACTTTAGCGCTATATATTAAATTTCACTTACTGGTAAGAAAACCGCTGAACATCCAATTAATCCATCCACCAATCACAATCATGGGCAGAACATTTGTCACATTGCCTTTTAACATGTCAGTCATCATGCCAGGATCAGTCATAGGATTCTATTTGAAAAAACATATTACTCTTAAGATATTCATGTATCAAAAAACTTTTGATTGAAATATCAAATCGAAGATCTGTCATATACTTCAGTTTGACAATTGCATAAGTATTAAGTAGATTTGTAAAATTTATCCCAACATAAAAAAGATATACATTAAGAGTTTTTGGTTATCATCATATTTACATTGGCACTACAAGTTTACCAGTGGGCATTCCTTTATTCATAGATGCTAAAAAAACACATATTTTTTGTGAATTGTCAGCACATCTCCGGTCTATAGGAAACAGCTCCAGTTGAATACTGCCTTCTGCAATGCTATCAATATAATATATGAAGACCACAATCAAAGTGTTAATCTAATTGATGATTTCTGCTGAGCCCAAAGGTTGACTGGTAGAGAATACTTTTAGCATTAAGTCCGCCTTTTGTACCACTTTATTGTATTTGGTATAATAATAAATAAATAAATAAATAAATCAACTAAAATAATTATAGTCAAAATGTATCTTTTAAAGTTATATTTTTATACTACATATTTCATAAACAGTTTATTACATATATCTAAGTTTATATTTCACAAGCTAAGCCTCAGGTTAACACTAGTATTATTTAAATTATCACCTGCGCATTGGATGGTCTTTTCTGAATTTTAAAATAACCAGAGTCTTCATTGTTGAACCAGTGGCGACGCATGTTGAAAGACTGACGAGACAGGTATTTGCCATTATCACGAAGCAGACGAGACCTTATCATTACTTGGCTGAAGTGAAATAAATATAATTATTTTAACACTATTTAATTTTTAATATAAATTAATACAGACAGGTGGAAGGACTATACTTCGACCTATGAAGTACAACAAGTACTTTCATTACCTACTTTGAAGCAATTATTGTGTTTCCGTTGAAGAGAAGTGGTTGTTGACGTCATTTACAAAAGAGACAACCATCTCAGTCCTCAGGAGTAAACACATGTACGCATAACGTAATGGAGAACTTGATTTGCACTTGAGATTGAACATGGATGTTTATTAGGTGCAGAGACTGTTTAACATTATGTGGCATACAACTACTGTTCTCTACTCTTCAAACATAATGTCTAAGAAGATATACATTCTAATAGTAGGTGCTAGTCAGCATCAATCACTGAATCCAAGTGGGCATGACGGAACCAAACAAACTTGATATCAAGTTGGGTACCACTTCGGCTATTTACTGTTGTCACTGACGTATACTGTGGCAGGATTAAAAATGTAATTTGGATATATTTTGATACTATTGAAATTGATGCTGGTGAAATAATACGGGTAGGGAAGGTGTCACCGCATACTAACCAATTATTAACCAATATACATTGTAATTAATTTCTTCGATACATACCTATCCTGAACTTGCAGAAGCTCGATTTTCTTTTGTGAAGACAGAATAATCGACACATAGTGTCGTACGACTCCAACCAAGAACGTGATGATCACAATTGGCAGGAACACCCAAACCCTAATGTTGGGATCCAACAGTAATTCTGGCATTTTTATCTAGGTTATTAGTTTTGAAACGAAATTTTTATTTAATACAGTTTTGTAGGCATTCCTTTGAAATGGAAAGTAAATAGTCAATATTCCAAAATTATTCGATTTCAGATTCCGAAGCAAGTAACGCAAATATTGGAATTATTGGAAATAAGCCTATGTCAGATTGATATTAATTCATGTCATGTCATATGGTTAGTGTGTAATATGTTTTTATTTTATACAATATTTTTTACGGCTCTGGACTCCATACTTCCAGCCTTACTTCATTTATTATTTCATTTGTTTATTAACATTCAATTACATTTCTGCAACAACACCTATTTTGAATAATAAATGAAAGGGATTTTTAAAATATGAAGGAAGGATACCACTTTTTACAGTACCTAACAGTTTCATTAATCGGTTTTTTAAAAATTGACGTGAACCGGAATTTGCCTAAAATTGACACTGACACTTGACAACGGTTACAAATAAATCACTAAAAAATGTACCTACGTACCTACAAAAAAGCAGGCGAATTTGGATTTAGTTTGTTCAAGGACAAATATTATATTCGTTTTTTATATTTTATAACATTTGCATTTGATGATCAACAAAAAAATTAGATATATACGAGCGAGCGCGAGAAAGAAGGGATTAAACTTAAATCAATTCAATCTTATGAACTTATAATTTTGTATTACTAAAAATAAGTTCTGTACTATCTATTTTCTTTTGTTTGCTTCGAAAAATGCCTCGTAGCAAAGCAACGAGTGTCATAGGCAGCTTTTCTAATAAAGTTACAAGTACTAACACTAACACGGTTTTAAAGAATGATCCAGACCTTAAAGAAGAGAGAAAGGGAGTTCCAGACCTAAGCATGTTCAAATTTGAAAAAAAACCGCACGTAAAAATAGAGTTCGAAAAGGATTCTCCCGAAAAATATAAAGAGGTGTGTAATATTTATTGTCAATATTTGCTAATAAAAATAGCAACTAAGAACCGAGAATTTTGGACATTTGTTATGAATTTGAATTTGACTGTAAAATTAAAAAATATTTAATAGCAAAATATTTGCCCATATAACCGCCTCCTTTTGAGTTTTTTTAAATTTTGTTTATAACAAAGTTCAAAAAAATACTTTGCTTTACGCTTTACTCAAGGGAGTTTCGAGAATCTGTACTTCTTAAACCTTAATTTTACTTGTTAATTTATTTTTGCTTATGTAAATTTAATAAATTAATAATTACATTATTTCATAGGATACCAAAGGATTATGGGAACCACCAAATTGGAATGACTTCTTGGTTAACTTGAGAAACATGAGGTCCAACAATGATGCCCCTGTGGACACTATGGGGTGTCACATGGCCATGGATGAAAATGCTCCACCTGAAGTAAATACTTTACTAAAAAATATCAGTACAATTTACTAACTCTTTACCAATTTTTCTACTAAAAATATAAGATCTAATGTCTGTTTCATAGATTTATATGCAGTCATATTTACTTTTGAATTCCTAATTCACTGTCAAAGAACTCTAAATGCATGGACGCAAAAATTACTTAGTGAAACTCTTTTTCCTATTAAAACTGTATGCTTTGAAATTTTGTTTTATTCATAGGTTATGAGGTATCAAAGCTTGATAGCACTCATGCTGTCCAGTCAAACTAAGGATCAAGTGACATTTGCAGCCATGGAGCGGCTCCGAGAAAAAGGCTTGACTGTCGACAATGTATTGAACATGAGTGAAGAGGAATTGGGAAAACTAATATACCCTGTTGGGTTCTGGAAGGTATTTTATAAACTGCTAGTCTTTCCAAAAATATTAAAATATTAGTATAATATCAAGGGTTTCAATGTTCCATTTTTTATGTGTGTTAAAAATTTGTTCTTCCAATAGCATGTTCAATTTGTATTATAAATTAAACCAACTAAATTTCAGACTAAAGTTAAATATATAAAGAAAACAACACAAACGCTTAAAGACCAATACAATGGGGACATTCCTGATTCTGTAGACAAATTGTGTAAACTCACAGGAGTCGGGCCCAAAATGGCTCATATTTGCATGCAAGTAGCGTGGAACAAGACAACTGGAATTGGTAAGAATCTAGAATAAACTTCCGGATCTATTTTATGTACTTTGCAGAAGTCATTTTTTACACAACTACACTCAGCAGAAGCAAAGTTTAGTAGTGGAAAAATCAAATTTGAATTATTTATCTAAGTATAATAATTGTTATGAACAATTAATGAGTGTCCAAGTTGCATTACAAAATAATCAGTTCATTGGCTTTTTTTATTTTGGATCAGATTAATCAGAAGAAAAAAAACAGAAAAAATAACTCTTAGCACTCCATTGACCATATTTCAAAGTTATATATTTATCAGGCTTGTTAGATATGCAAACATACTTTTTTGTTTTAGGTGTTGATACACATGTTCATAGAATAAGCAACCGAATAGGCTGGGTGAAGAAACCAACAGCAACACCCGAAGATACACGCAAAGCTTTACAATCTTGGCTACCTTTTGAGCTGTGGAGCGAGGTGAACCATCTCATGGTGGGGTTCGGACAAACTATTTGCCAGCCAGTTAGTCCTATCTGTCATGAATGTTTGAATAGGGATATATGTCCTTCCAGTGGGTTGGGTCGAAAGTCACCAAATAAGAAATCTCCTACAAAACAAAGTATTCAGTTAGAAGTCAAAGAGGAAGTGCAATCTTTTGAAATTGATAATAATCTATTAGCTCCACCTGGAAAGCGAAAGGTGACACCGAAAAAAAACGATCCAGTCAAACCATCAACAGTAGTTGATAGCACTATAAAAGTTGAAGACAATCCAGTATCTCCCCGAAAAAGAAAAATTACACCAAACAAAAATTCAAAGACGCTGACTGAAGTCAACATGGAAGCAACTGAATTAAGGTCAGAATTGTCTATTCCGAAATCGCCAAATAAAAGAAAAGTGTCTCCTAAGAAAGTAAATATAGTAGACAATAAGATTGAAAGTGTTGAAATAAGTGTGGAACCAAATGCTTCAAAAATAATTAGGAAATCTCCTAATAGAAGCAAATTAACAGTGCAGAATGACGGTGTTATCAATGACACCAATAAAACAGATAATGATGGTGGTGTAAGAAAGAGATCACCAAGTAAAAGAAAAGGTCTATCTAAACTAGAAACAGTTAATCCGGGCACTTTGGGAACAGATAATGATGAAGGTACAGTATTGGAAAAGAAGGCTAAAAATGCAAGACCCAAAAAAGGATCTTCAAATAAAACTGAGCCTACTAATAAACCTCTTGAAATCAAAAGAAAATCACCAAGAAACAAAATGTAATCTTAATGTTGTGAAAGTTATTACAAGAAATTTAGAGAATAAGTGAATTGATTCTCTTGAAATCTCATTGTTACTTTTTTTGTTATTTTTCTTATGTTATTTTTTGAAATCATGGTTCTTGTTTAATTATTATGTAAAAATGTTTTAGATTAAGATATTCCTACTTTTTTCTCAGTTTATTAAATGCCAATAAATTCTACCTCATGTGTATGTGTGTGTGTTTAATCTAAACATGCAAAAAAATAAAATAGATACTCTTCAATTCAATATTGTTGTTTATTTATGTTTTTTTCTCCCAGCTTTCTTTTTATTCTTATCTTTCCTTTTATCAGATTTAGCTTTCATATGTCCTTTCTTTTGTATAGCTTTTTTCTTGTTTTGAACTCTGTCTAATTTGCTTTTCATTTGGAAAACTTTACTCTTCTGTATTTTCTTAGTGGCCTGTTTCTTTAGCATTCTTTTCACTTCCTTCTTTGTTTTAAGATTGTTGTCTTCAACTATATTTTCAGATTCGGAAATCTCTGCTTCGCTCTCAATGTCAGAAACCATACCTGGGATTTTTTTTATTAAACCATTCTTGATTTCCTTTTTCGTTTCCTTTGTTTTTGGCTCTTTCGGTCTATTTTCACCAATAACTAAATCTTTCTTCTGTAGTGTGTCTGAGGAGAGTTCCACGATCTTGACATTAACGTCGTCATCCTCATACTCATCCTGCAACAATTGCTCTAAGTCTGGTATAGGACGACTAGACACCACAAGCTTCTTGTAAGATTCTTTATTCTGAAAAATATATATATATATTCACACAATTATTATATACAAGTAATATTTTAAATAATCTGGAGGAATATTTTTGTGGATATGAATATGGTGAGTTATAATAAAACAATCACAGTGTACTTTCTCACACAGCAAAAGCTGATGAAGTTCGCAAAAATCTATTATACAAAACCGATAATCAAAAATAAATGTTTTATAAAATTGAGGCCAAATGAATACATGCTTTTACTAATGGAATATTTCGGTGAATATATACATTAAGCATAACGAAGAAGACATTGTTTCTAAGTTACCAAATACCATCTACGAGGGTTCGTTTTTAAGTCCGCGGAATGGCGGGGTTGGAGGGGGGATAGCGGGCTCATTAAGGGCTGTACGTGT
>DWON01008354.1:0-12188 GCA_018251015.1 Phocides pigmalion okeechobee | reverse complement strand
GAAGAACATGTTGCTTTACGGCGGGTTATGAGGGTGGCGGGGGTGCCGCCCCGGGCGGGCTCTAACAGCTCTACCAGTTTTTATTATTATTAATTATGTTCATATGCAGTGAAGTAAACTACAACTACAGTCGTCTTTTCATAAATTTAATCACGAACGCTATAACATACTATAAGTTTTTTTCTTTATAAGTTTGAACACTTTTTATAGATTTAATCGCATTAGATAAATGTGTTATTGAATAACGACTACTATTTGTACAAACGCCTACACAACGCTCGTTGTATTATTTATAGAAGGTTAGTAACGCAACGACATGACAATCCCATATCTTGTATCGACGTAAATTCTTCGTTGCCCTATATGAATTATTCATTGACCAATCAGCAAACATCTGCGTCAAAATTTCACACCATACTGAGAAGGACACGTGACATAGTATATCTTTTCAAATTTCTGCTATTATCATTGTGCTAGTAAATCAGTACTTAACTAGTTGTAGTCTAGTATTTAACTAGCCGCACTAAAGTTTGTGTAGCGCCGCGACTTGTATACACACTGTATCTAGTCGATCTACAAAATTAAGCAACGTGAGGCGTGGTCAAAATTTGGATGGGTGATCACTAGTGATAAATGTTATGAGTGTTTTTATGCATCTAGGAGCATGTTAGGCTATCGGTCAAGGTTGTAATAATTGGATTTCGGTTGCTAATCCTTCGCGGAAACTTCAGACTAATCCATTCAACCATCATACTTCTAAAAATATTTCTTACTTTACAGCGACTTTATAAGTCGGTTATTTTTTTTTATAAAAAAAAAGTGTTTCGGTTGGAGAAGTGCGGTTCTCAGATCCACTTACAAGCGAAACAATATTAGTCCTCAAGAGTAGCAACTCTACATACGAAAACATGAACTAAATACGAATTCCAATAGGACATTAGATCTGCTTGAAGTAAAGCTGCAACGAACTCTTAACATCAGGCCTTAAAACAGGTGACAAGGATTCGAAACCCCGAACACTTTGTGTGAGAGGACGGTCCTTATGCCGGATTCTTTGTGTGAAAGGACAGAATCTTTAACACTACAAATTGTAAATACATAAAAGAGGCACTATGCACCCAAAAGCAATAGTAACTTTTGCTCTTAGATATTGTATACACATAAACTAGCCATGTAAACTAGATAACATATATTCTTAAACCATCTGCCTAAAATCACCAGTTTAACGTGAACTTTGTTATATTTGATCTTCATTCTACACTTGCCGAAACCATACGACATACAAGACATTCTTATACTGGCTGATACGCAAACCTATGTTATTTATAGGCAATTAACAACGATCTTGTGGCGCCAAACACTATTTCATGAGCTTTTGATAGACTGTTGACATTTCGTTATAAACATTGCATCATGTACGTAGAGTTATTATACAGTAACGACCCTGCCCAGCTTCACTCCGGTAATAGAGGTTATATTTACTTATATTATTTTCTTTTCATACATGCATCCAGTCATTACCTAGTTGCAAAATGTAACAATTAGAAACATCTATTTCGAACGACTACCGAATTACTATATTGAATTTAACTATTTAATTTCTCGCCTAATTTACTTTAAAAAAAAAAACATATTACGCATGAAAACCTCAGGAATCATACTACATGTTGTTGAAAACAATGAGAAAATCCGTCCAGTAATTTTTGAGTTTATCGCGAATAGACAGATAGACACCACGGGGGGCTTTGTTTTATAATATTTAGAGATAGAGTAGGAGACCCAGACTAAAATGTGTCCATTGCAAAAAGATAAAGCAAATGAGGCTACATATCTGTCTCTTTTTTTGCGCGTGCGTCATCAATCGTCATTTTTACTGAAATGCTGGTACGTTAACTAAGTTTTAATTTAGTTAGTCGGAACAAATAGGATGTTGGAAATTTTTTAATTAATTTTCCTTGTGCATAAAAAAAGGCAAAAACATTTTGAAGGGATACTAAAAATATTTAAAGTACTTAAATTAAAAACGCGCTATGAATATTTCTCTGCTCATGTGTGATTAGACAAAGACAAGTATGGATCTTTCATTTATTATTTGTTGGCCACTCGCACTCACAGGCATGTCTATGGCTCCCCTACTCTGTGTATAATAACTCTATGGTCATGTAACGCAAAACCATTCTCTGTCACTCAAAATGACAGATATCGTTTCATGATAATATATTATTGAAACAAGATAATGAGATCTCCGGTCAGTAATAGGTATTATATTGACAAACTAACTGCTGCCCGCGACTTGATTCACGTGGGTATTTTTTGGGCAACTCTAGATTTTCTAATAGTAAACGTTCTCATGTACTTACACCTGTAACTTTTAAATTGACATAGCTTATTTATTTACAGACCGATTGAAATGAAACAATCATTGAATGTTAAGTGAAGCATACTGCTATACATTTATGAAAACTGCACCGAAATCGGTTGAGCCGTTTCCGAGATTAGCGGACACAAAGACTGACGAAGAGAAAAACTATCCAAAAAAAAACTTTTGGGTTCTATTGTAATAAGAAAAGTCCCTAATAGTATTTTTATGTTTAGTATTTACAGATCGCGATCAGTTACAATATTATTATTATTTGTATAGATATTCAAATTCAAAGAAAATATACCAACCCTTTTACTATATTTAGAGATGCTTATTTCTTCCAAAAGTATTTTATTTGTATAACTTAACTCCAATATATAAAAATCAATTACTATTTTGCACCCTTAGGAATTATAGACCCTTTCAAATAAAATAAAATCCAAACGTGTTAATAAACGACGAATTTATGCGATAACAAAGGTAAAAAAATCATCCGAACTGAGAACTTCCACCTTTTTTGAATTCGCCTGTAAACGAGAGAATAAAGTTCCCGTCAAAGGTATTAATAATATAATGTTTCCATATAAAAAATAATAGCATAATATTTCAAATTTATTATTTCATGATTTTAAGGATTAATAGTACGACATGTGATAATTAAAGTTAATGATTATATAAATAAACGATTATGACCTTTTGATCGTTCTCATACAAAACTGTTCCTTATTTAAATATGTAAGTTAAAATCAACAAGTTTATTTATGAAACGAGCGCAGCAATGCACCGTTCCATATTCGAAAGTGTGTATTTACATCCATGCTCTAATTAATGTTTTGTCCCCACAAATGGACAATTTATTGTCAGCCAACTGCCAGCTCTGCCAAACGTTAACGAACACAAATTATCCAATTCGTCTCACTAACTAATCAGTAATATTAACCGTTTCTAAACGTTTCACGACTGTGAACAGCGACACAAATTTGGCGGTAAACTCGCGATTTCAGAACGTATACGCGTCCTGTCGAAAGTTCGAAAATCGGAAGCACGGATCGCGTGCATGCGACGCGGTCGGATGGATGTCGTCGCGACGACTGACAAGGCTCAGCCGCTGTATCTAGGCGTAACATTCTGTGGGACGGCTTCTAATGATCTTAGTTTCATTGTAGTGTGGAATGGCGCGGTTTTAATGGGGGCATGTGGGCGACAACATCGGCCGATAACCAGTGTACAGCCGCGGAGGGACGCAGAATGGTGCGTAGCGGATCTTCCAAGACATTCTCGGAAGCCGCCGCGTAAGGGAATGCAGGACGCGCTTGTGGAATGTTGCCATTTGCTTCCTAACTCGGTGTTGGAATACGGAGCAACGTTATTTGTAAAGATATGACTTGTTTGTATACAATAAAGGATTTAATTCTTACTTTGTAACTCGCCTGATCTGTTAAGTCTCACTTTGTAACTCGCCTGATCCGTTTGTCGCACAATCGAAATAATGAATTTAAGATCTTTGCTGGTTTGGATTTTCGTATGGACGTTGTGTGTCCAAACTTACTACATCGCACGATATTCTTGGATGAGTTTAAAATGTAAGATGCATTTAATAATTTACTAATAACAATATCAGCGTTGCTAGGTTGAATGTTGGGAGAAAGCAGCAAAGGTACAAAGTTAAACAGGCATAACAATTGTTCCTTTAAACTCTCGTTGGCTGCTCCGAAAACAAGAAAGCGATGTTTCAACAAAAAAACTTTGATTTAAAACGTCTTCGTTTTCGGCACCGTGTATAAAACGCGTGTAATCTCGCCAAATGCCGAAACACTTTCCCATACCTAAAAACATGAAAAGAAGAAACAAAATACTAACGACGAGGATGACGACAGGGAACACACCGTAACGAATCCTGTACCTCTTGCCGCACCCAACCAGCAGAGCGGAAAGATGCTTATATGTATATTCACCATTACACTAATCACGAGGTTATGAAGTACTAGCGGTAACAGGCGACTTTACTTGCGATACATAAAGTTAGACTGCAATATGCTGCAAAAGGCTCTCTGAACTAAATTTGAGGTCAATGAAATTAGTAGTTTCCGTGTTAAGAAACAGAAACAAATAACCAAATACATGTTAACTTTCAAAAGCTATACTGTGTAATGTTTACTTATCAATGGGTGATTCAAAGAGAGTGCCTACAGTTTCTTCCGGCATCTTTTTTCTCCCGGTCAGCCAACGCATTAAGCCGCCGTACTGATTTTACATTGTATTCTTGACATTAAGTGTATACCTTATAATGAAATTAAATATTTGAATTTGAATTGTTTCTGTGAATCGGTTACTGATTTATTACCGGGATCGGGTTTTCTATCGGAATGAAACGACTCCTTTACTTTGACAACAAACAAGTATTACATTTTTGGTATAAGGATTTTTTTTTTATTAATCTTTTTTTAAGAAATTGCATTTCCTTTTTAACCACCCTTATGCATTATATTTTTGTTTAAAATGTATGTTAGTGTTGGATTATATATATTCAACATTTACTCAATACTAATTTAAACCTAACTCCAACACAGCCTCATTCCCTGTTTCTCGACCTTTGGAGATGGTATTTGGTCTTCAAATTTGAATTCAAATTCAAATTTGATTTTTTCAAATCTGTGAAAAAGGATAGATACAACAATAAACATATATCAAAAATACAACAGAATCGAAAACTTCTTTTTTTTAATTCATTATAAAATATTATTTAACCAGTATTATGTCAAGTCAGGCTTGGACAGACCTTATTTTTACATATACAAAGGCGAGTTGATCACATAAAAACACAATTTAACAAGTTCTATATTATCGACACTTAATGAACGCCCCTTCCGGGTACAGTAGCCAGTGGGCGAACTCTGTTTTTGGAAGCTTGAAACCGAAGCAACATAGGGCCACAGACATCATTACGACCGATGAGATGTTAATAAAGCCAAAGATTTCAATCTGTAGAGAGGCCCATAAAAATAAATCTCCTGTGGCGTTATTGATTTTCATCGGTACAGATGGTAAATGATTGATAAAGTTAATCAACATATGGCGTGGTCGGAAAATGGATGGGTGACCGGTGGTCGTAAAAAAAAAAAAAAAAACATCATGTCAGAGGACATGTTAAGCAGTTATTTATAGAATGTTATAGGCTGTAGTAAAGTTTAGCAGATTCCGTGTGGGCAATATCACAACATCTGACGGTTGGAACAGTCACCATCATGTACCTCCCCCAACTATGAGTGGAAAGTGTGGTGAAGCATACTTAAGGCTCAACAATCATAGTAAGCAAACCTAAAATTTAAAAACAATATAAAATGTTTTTAATTTTATTAATGAATTTTACAATGTATAAATACATATTATAATTTTACCTGGAAAGCGTCTAGAGTTTGAAAGAATATTTCTTAAAAGACAGTTATCTTAACCACATTTGTTTTTGGTCCTTGCTCAGTTCAAATAAAACCAAATACATAGCCTATAACGAGACCAGAGTTACGGGCACTACGTGTACAAAATTTGAGGTGGATTATATCAATAGTTTTCGTTAAAGAAACACAAACAAACAAACAAACAAACAAACAAACAAACAAACAAACAAACAAACAAACAAACAAACAAACAACGTTTCACGTTTATGTAATAGTAGTGATGACTGTTTCGAGATAATCTAATAATGTACCCGAGAGCATACAGACAGCTCATTAACGATAGATTATGGGGGTCGTTAGACATAACATAAAACCCGTGAGTGCGAGTAAAGTCTAATTAAGAACCAAAATTTGAGATATTTTAAAAGATTTCGACCCAAAGGCTCGTAAATCAACCAGTTATAATCCAATAAGAATACAAATTCTCTCTTTCGTTGATATTTATAATAATAGCAAGTTACCTAACCACTTGAATATCAAAATAATAGTTTATTAATATTAGATTGTTCATGTTTTAATATAATTAATTTGAGCTAATTCGTATGAGAGTTGTCAAATTATGCATTTAAAAACAATTTTTAATCCCTTAAATAATAGTTACTAAGAAATATTGTACAAACATTTTAAAGGTGGGAGAATTATAGTTCGACCGGGGAGGTACCACCACCGCCCTCATAATCCGCCGTAAAGCATTACTTGTATTTCGGATGTAGAGGTGCGGTTGCCGGCTACACTTTGAAGCGAGGCGAACATCTTTATCCTCAGGAGTAGCAACGTACCTACGTTCGAGCTCAGATAGGATTTCGGCCGTGTTTGTGGTTGGACGTGGATGTTTACGGGCTGCGACACTTAACGTCAGGTGGTTTGCATGCTCGTTTGCTACTCTTCTCACATAAAAAATACCGTCGGTAAGTATGCAAATTTCTTTGACGGATCGGTAAGTTAATTTCCTTTTTTAAACATTTCCAAAAATATTTTTGAACAGCTATACAAAAATTACAACAGAATCTTCTCCAATGATTGCCTTATAATCACTGACCGACTTTTGTTTTCCGGAGCATGATACAAGTGCTAATTGC
Source organism: Phocides pigmalion okeechobee (assembly GCA_018251015.1). NCBI lineage: Eukaryota > Metazoa > Arthropoda > Insecta > Lepidoptera > Hesperiidae > Phocides > Phocides pigmalion. The sequence continues at coordinate 5,292 of DWON01008354.1, read as the reverse complement.
CTTCAAAATGAGCTCTAAATGCACTCTAGACCTCGTTTTAGTACACATTTATGAAATTACTCCAGATTTTACTGTTTTCATTATCACTGGTATCAAAATCTTTATAAGGTTTTATGAACGAATTAGCTTTAATCAGACATTCATATTAAGACAATAGAGGTACTTTAAATTCAGTGAAATTAAATTTTTATTTGTCGATTTTTATTTTTAATATTGTAATACTTACCTATTAAAAAATGTATATGATAATTTATGTGAAAAGTTCTAAATAATATGCCTTCAAAACAAATATCATGTTTAAAATATATCGACAAAGTTTATTTTTCAATATAATTGCCGGATACACACTATTGGAGGCGACGACCTTAGTCCTCAAGTGTAGGAACGCATCCGCGTCCATCCTTAAATATAACTTTCGTTCTATTTGAGATTGGACGTGGTTGTCCATGGGCGGCAGTGACCACTTAACATCAGGTGGCCTGCATGCCCGTTTCTTACTCTTTCACAATAAAAAATGAATAAATAAATAAATAAATGCAAACCACCTGCTATTAAGTAGTCGCAGACCATAGACAACCACGTATAACCACAAACACGACTGAAATCCTATCGCACCTCTCCAACCGAAATAAAAGCAATGCTTTATTACGGATTATGAAGGCGGCAGTGGTACCTCCCCGGCCGAACTATGGTTCTCCTACTTTTAACGTAACGTAAATAATAGCAGAGTAAAACGATATATCCATTTATCAATATTTTTGGTAAAACAGTCGAACAACAAATAATCTATGAACAAAATTTAAAATTAACAAATAATCTATGAACAAAATTTAGTTTTAGCTTGTTTTAGAACTTTAGCGTTTAAGAACTTGCATAGAAAGCTCATACACCCCTTTTAGCCTGTTAAGTGTTGGTTTTAACTATCCTTTCTAAAGGGATATCTCTATGTCATAGAAAACTTGTATCAAACTTGTGTAAAAACTTGTGTCAAATTTGAAGATTGTGATTTATACAGATATGTAGAAATCTTGTATTTAAATTAGAACATTTCCGATTTTATATATATCAAATTTTCTTAATAATACCAGGCAGCAAACCAAATATTATTGTTCAGATAATTTCTCAATAGCCCATTACGGATTCTTAAACATGCTTTTAGTGTAGTCAATGTTGAAAAAGTCTTTAGTTAATGTTTTCGACTCACATTTAGACTGCATATTTCAGTATTTAGGTTGTGATTATTGTACTACGTATACTAAGAATATGTGCATTAAGCATTCACATTTTAAGAATGATCAAGAACACATTATGGGGTGATTACTTAAAGGGAATAATGACCTTTGTTGGGCAAGGGTTTCAAAATGAAAAGGACTAATGACCACAAGATACAAAGGGCTAAGTGCTGGTCCAGAATGGACTTTACATGAATTTGACTTTAAGGAAAACCATATTGTTTATTTCCAATGCTCCCTTCTATGATAAAGCAAGTTAAGTTTAAGCAATCGTATTTGCTACAATCTTTTACGGTTAACGTCGTTAGAAGTATAAAACGAGAATAGTAATAATACATATAATATCTTTACAACGCAATTATTTATATATCCATATAAACGTTTCTGTTTTTTTATGTGAGAAGAGTAGCAAACGAGCATGCAAGCCACCTGATGTTAAGCACTCGCGGCCCATAGACATCCATGTACAACCACAAACGACCGAAATCCGATTTGAGTTTGAATGTAGATACGTTGCTACTCCTGATGACTAAGATGGTCGCCTCGCTTCAAAGTTTAGCCGGCAACCGCACCTCTCCAACCGAAACATAAGTAATGCTTTACGGCGGATTATGAGGGCGGCGGTGGTACCTCCCCGGTCGAAGTAAAGTTCTTACCATCTTTAGAATAATCTTTCTAATCTTTTCTTTAAGATATATAAAATTTTGTAGAAAAAACGCGTATGGTTTATTTTAAGTGATATAAACTAGTATAATTGAAAAGGATATTATAAATTATGCATTTAGTATAATGATTCACAAGCGTTTAGGGGAGTGTACAATATTTAGGTATATCAATTGATGGAAGTTTATTGCTAGATAGCCATTCTCTAACAGTCGTCACATCAATTGACCAATGTTCCTGAATCAGTTCAGAGGGTCTAGAAATATCCATTCTGTTCTCTTTTTTTTACTATAAAAGAGTAAGAAACGGGCATGCAGGCCACCTGATGTTAAGTGGTCACTGCAGCCCATGGTAAACCACGTCCAATCTCAAATAGAACAGAAGTTCTATTTAAGGATGGACGCGGATGCGTTACTTGAGGACGAAGATGGTCGCCTCCAATAATGTGTATCCGGCATTTTTAACGGTTCTCGTTTTAGAAATTGGTGGAAAAGATTTTTATAAATAATTTAAAAAATATTAAATATAGACTAAATTGGATAAAAGCGTAATTTCGTTAATATTAGTTTCATTATTTATCCTCATTACAATACAATATGATTAATGTAAATATAAAATAAATACCTAAATAAAAAGTAAAGGTAATGCATCATATAGCCTCTTACCGTTTTCCGTCATGCCATATGATTCGACCTTACCACAAAGATGGGTGATTACATTTTACATAAAAAATCATATAAAGTTCGGTAACACTAAAGCAGCGAAAAGATGAAGGATAAAAGAATAAAGAATCTCATACTCATACACTAAAAGCGGGGCGAGGTAACTTTTCATTCACCTGTCTACCGCGTAATTACGTATGCTTAACTTGCGGGAAGTTCGCTCTCTACCCTTTTACTTTTTGTGTATTTAATTAAGTTAAACAGCGTAAGGGTTTTGGTGTCTAACTGACACCTGCTCACAAATTAAAGTCATAATGTATGACATTAAAAAAATGTTTTTCTGGGTACAATATTTTCTGGTATATTTTTATCTTACGTAATGAGTTGTTATTAGATACTTTACGAAGCTCGCATATTTTAACTGAGGGGGTGAAATATTTATACATTTACGCAAATCTTACAGTTATTTGCTTACAACTAATTATAATAGAAAATAATTACAATGTTTTTATGTTTTTAGGTGCGAAGCGTGTACAGTTAAGTGTGTATAGATAAAATATTATTTTCTTTGTGATAATTTATAGATTTTTTATTTATTTATATATATCTCTAATTACACCTTACAGTTATAAGCTTGTAGCTGATGATAATAGAAGACGATATATGCTCCACTTAGCAGTGATTACGTGTTTGTTCCACTTCGCCTTGGAACCTTTAGTCCATGTGGCTCGCGTGCCAATTTTTTTTCAAACAATTAGTCCTACGATTGATAGACGCCGCGGTGACAGGTGAGGAGTTTGACAGGATTATATCCTGCGCAGAAAATTGCGTTCGCTAATTAACGCGAGAAAGCGGCTAGTGTTCTAGAAACCATACCGCGTGAGTACGGACTCTTCTTAGATTTTTTAGATTTCATTATAATTAGTTTTATGAGTTTCATTATTTTAATGGTAAATTTTAATATACATTAACATATTATTTACATTTTTATTTAATGTTTATATTTTACATTTTGTATTACATTTACAATTTTACGGTAAATAGTTTACCGTAAAATTAGTATTTAAGCAACTTACATTTTTAGTTGACCTTTTATGCACAAAAGTCTAAATTATAGAGGTACTTATATAACAATTTACTTGACAACGTAATGTACGTCATGTCATTACTTTTACAGAAAGACGATGATGAAAAGGCGCATTTATAATAGAATTTTAAAGAGCCTAGAATCTACTTTGTTCCAAAATATAATATTTTGGCTTTTTGCCGGCGGCAAAGAGGATTAGCAAATGTAAAGACAAAAGCACTTTGTGGATTCGGAGAATTTTTTTATGTGTGCATATTGAATACGTAAGATATATCTGAGATACTTGTTCCTATATATGTATGTACTTTGTTCCTCTGCTAACCAATTATTTTTAACTCCACTCATATTAAGGGCACATCTACGGTTTACATCTATCAGTCTTTACAGGGGTCCATTACTGGACATAGACATACCTCAGGTGCAGCTACTCTGACCAGTTCAGTGTCCTCTGCAACCAGCGGTGCTGCATCCTTTATTTGTAAACCATCTACGGTTTCATTTTTAATTTTTTAATAACTACATAACACAACAAGCCACCTGATGGTAAGTGGTCACCGTCGCCCGAGGATGCCAGTAATCAACTCCATGTAGAACAGAAGTGCCACCTGGAGGATCAATATGTAAAATAACTACTGGAATTCGAACCTCGTTGAAGTGATTAAACTAACATCGACATTGACTGTTGTCGTTTACAATTTGATAATGTACGTTCGTAACGGTTTATCCCCTCACGAAACGTTCTTAATATTGACATTGTTTAAGGAAGTATAAAGACATAAAAGTAAACTTTATAGAAATTTCGAATGAGATATCTAACCGCGGATTCAGCTTTTGAGACAATAAGTTGATACAGAAAAAAACGTACTGAAATTTATCACAGTGCAATTGATAACATTACTCCAAGAAATATAAAATACATATGTTTTACCCACTATACCTATAGGGCAACAAACTTCATAGAAATAACGTAACAGGGGTACACATGACACCTATTTAAATAGAAAAAAAATCCGAAAATCATTTAACGTGCAGACCGCGGAATAATTTTTGCACATAAAACGCGTCATTTCTCTGCTTAATATCGCGTGCATATTTTTGTGGCTCTAAACGCGGCCAGGTGACATTACAACGCAGGGAGTGCCAATTACATGGAAATTTCGTGGAAAATGCGCGGCGTGGTCACAGACGTGGAAATGTTTGTGATAAATTAAAAGGAAAAGTAAGAAATTCAAAAATGTTTAACGTTACATCAAGTTTAACACAATAACATTGAAAAAGCTTGTGATGTAACGAATTTTATAGAAATACTAGTAGGCTCAGCGGACGTAATTTTTTGCAGAAAGTATGTCAGATTCCTGTGGATCTAAGTTCAAAAATATCAGCTTTGCATCCGATTCCAGTGCCATCTATTGGGTTCAATTGAGAATCTATACCATTCCTGGATTCATCTGAAGACCCACAAATAATTTCATTAGAATCGCTCCAGCCGTTAAGTAGGAGTTCAGTCACATACACACGCACGGAAGAATTATATGTATAAAGATTTTTTTTTTATTGTGAAAGAGTAAGATACGGGCATGCAGACCACCTGGTGTTAAGTGGTCACTGCAGCCCATGGACAACCACGTCCAATCTCAAATAGAACAGA
>DWON01008353.1:0-12188 GCA_018251015.1 Phocides pigmalion okeechobee | reverse complement strand
AAGAACATGTTGCTTTACGGCGGGTTATGAGGGTGGCGCCGCCCCGGGCGAGCTCTAACGGCTCTACCACCTTTTAAATATAAGAAATATATAATATATAAATTATAAAAAGCCATGTCCGTTTGTTTCTTTGTTTGTGTTTTTTACGCTTAGCCTACTAGTTTTATTTAATACTTATTTAGTACACAGGCTGCATGTAACTGTGGTATTATTCTAGGCTAATTATTATAAATGAACTGAGTAATTAAATTATAATTAACGTAACCGCCTTTTATAACAATATGTTTCACATAACTTGTTGTTGTAGTTTGTGGCTGGCACTTAAGGTTATGTTTCGAGGGCAAAACCGTAGATTAATAATATATATCACTATCTCTGATCTAGGCCACTAGTTTAGTTGATGTGGACTAAAGTAATGACGGTCTTCCATGATTACATTACCTTTTAATCGTGTATAAGGAACACAGGGAACAAAACTTAATTTTGATGTTCACTTCCTGTCGCTTTACTAACCAGTAGTCGCAGACCATAAACATCCACGTACAACATGAAATACGACTGAAATCCTATCTTAGCTCGAACGTAGATACGTTACTGCACCTGAGGACTTAGATGGTCGCCTCGCTTCAAAGTGTAGCCGGCAACCGCACCTCTCCAACCGAAACACTAGTAATGCTTTACTGCGGACCACGCGGCCAGCGGTGGTACCTCCCCGGTCGATCTATAGTTCTCCCACCTTTAACAAATGTTCCTCTCGTTTTACTGTTTTTGGTACTTTGGTGGACCTTCGTTATTATTACAGGCTTTATCATGGAAAACATCTCCAGCTCCTCCACCTCCACCTCCAGCTCACAACAGAAAGAGGTACCAAACCTGACCCTCCTAATTAATATTTTTGCCTTAGTTTTCAATGGTTCTATTTTAAAATAATATGAATACCTAACATTTTTGGCAGTTTAGTCATCTTGATATGGGCAGTAAGCGGTGTAAACCAAAATAGCATCATGCTGTTTTCAACTGTGGTTGACGTCAGCCATTTTCTAATTGTTTATTTCTTATTCTCTTCCGTTAGAGCTTGCACCTTGCTAATAAGTCACCATAAATAACTATGTAATATTTAACTAAATGTGTTTTTTCAGCTGTAAATTTAAATGACTAATCGAACGTGCTTGTTTAATTAGCAATTGTTAATTGTTGTAATGACAAAATCATATATTTACTACATGTGAGGCCTTGAATGCAATACGCATATACAGTAAGCAATGGTTTTTAAAATAATAATAGTAACGAATTAAATGATCACTCTAATTTACATATCTTTTATCTGCCGCTATTTTTTTAATACCTCAACGGGCGCGTAAAGATTAATGTTTTTTTTTTTTACTTTGTGACTGTAACAACCATGAAGTGCGTGTAAATACATTCTAATCAAATAATATAATTAAAAATTTAACTCCATATGTTGTTTAAATTTCCGTTTTATAATTAATCAGTCTTCAATAAATGAAACCGGATCTGTCGATGACTCGTTTTTATCGTTGCTTCTTATCGATCGAGAAAACTGTATAAAATTATACGTAAGAAGTCATAACCGGTGCCGATATCCGCTAGGCAGTAGCGATGTGAAGCCTCAGTGTACCGCACCTGCTGTGATCGAACTTTAGATATAAAAAATAGGTATAAATATATCGCAAAAAGTCGGCTGGATACTTTAATGCTTAAAGTTTTGAAAGGCGGGAGGACTATATTCGACTCAAAACCAGACATAGTCCCATAGGGTAGTTTCGTGAACCATTTTAATACATTACATCATACAGGTAATACCATTTTTTATTCGGCGGATAAGATACACAGGAGAACTACCCACATTGTGAATCTTAAGTATTGTGTTCATACCAAGGATAGAATATTAGCACGTATGCCGAACATTGTATTCAATTATAAGATTAGATAAGTTCTCATTATGAGTGAATGTAATTTCTTATGAGAATGAAGTTCTTAAACCTAAAACGTTAAACTCTATAATACTGGAACATATCATTTTAAATACCAATAACAGTTGAAACGGATACGGCGAAACATTTTGAATCCACGATACTTTCCAATACGCGTGATTTTACTACAATTTTCTTTTGTTGGAAGTAGCAACGTATCTAAAGCAGGAAGTTTAATAAAAACAAAGAAATATTTTTTTTGATAGGTCCAGGTAACTCACTCATTCTGTTATCGTTTACCAATGTAACAGATCACACAAAAGCGGGTGAATGATAGGGATATTTAAAAAAATAATAATATGACTAGAGCGGTTCAAGCCAATCGGTGTTATTAAAAGAGGGATTGCTAATTTCACAGTCGAGTGGCAATGTTTGAACGGGGCTTCTAAAGCAAATCTAAAACAAATGGATCTGATAGAAACATGTAATATTAAAATCATACAAAATCCGCGTTATTCTCCAAATTTTTGATATTATTTTTATGTGAGAAGAGTAGCAAACGAGCATGCAAACAACCTGATATTAAGTAGTCGCAGCCCATAGACATCCACGTACAAGCACAAACACGTCCGAAATTCTATCTGAGCTCGAACGTAGACACGTTTCTTCTATTCCTGAGAGACATAGAAATTATAAGTAAACTGATCACACAGAAAACAGAACAAACTTACACACTAGTTTCAATAGTTGCTGTTTTACTTGAGTAATTAAGTGATGTGATTGAATGACCTTGAAAAAATTCCTTGGACCGAACTGTTAATATACGTATCCCAAAACCTTCCTACTATGATTCATGGTGATACAATATTCGCAAAGTTTCCGTAATGCGTGGGGAATTTAGCAATTTACTGCGGTTGTAAAAATATAAGTGCACCTTTAGAATTGTACCGACCTATTTTGAAAAACAAACTTTTATTTGGCAATACTTTGTTTTTTATTCATAATATATTTGAAAGATGAAAAATATAAGTATATTAGATACATAGAAATACTAGATAATAACTAAGATATACGTAAAAAGTATACATCAGACATTTATGTTTCTTACAAAATGTACAACGATATATGCGATTGTATTCACATTTACCAAAAACTTGAATATCTTAACAAGGTCTTTATCATTTTAAAGGTGCGATTGTGTTTTTACTGTAGAGTAAACATTTGCATGTTGCAGTATGACTCAACCCCATGAAACCTCGAAATACGAAACGAAATCGATATGGGAATGAGCTACAGTATATCACCGGTTGAGAACGAGGAATATTTTTTTGCTTCGTTTCCGCTCGTGGTTAAAAATGTTTTTTCTTATTATTGAGAAGGCAAACAATCATACACCACCTGTTGTTAAATGATCACTGCCGGCTATGGCCCTATGAACAATTTATTTAGAACAGGGTATTTATATAAAATACTAATGGACTCAGCGGACGTTGTTCTGCTCTGAAAAAAAATCTGAGTTGCACCCGATTCCAGTACCACCTATTGGGTCCAATTGAGAATCTAAACCATTTTCGGATCCACCAGAGGACACACAAAGTATTTCATTAAAATCGGTCCAGCGGTTTAGGATAAATTCAGTGACAGACAAGCAGAGATGAATCTTTATATGTAAAGGTATGATTGGTTGCTATTTCTGAAGACTAAGATGAAAAGAGTGAATCTCCCTTATTTTAGTCATCGCCGTTCAAATCACAACAAGTAGCGTTATGCCAGTATTGTTAGATGCCAATAGATGCCGACGCAGATAAACATTTCTGCTACTACAAAAATGAGATGATTTAAGCATCGTGTAATACATAGTGATTATAGTAAAACATCAATTAGATCTAATTAAGCCAGTGTCTCTGTAGTTTAATTTTTTGGAATTACTTAAATATGATAGTATATGAGTTTATATATCTGTTCTTTTTCGGAGTAAATATATTTATTATTCCGTTGTAAAGTTGGATAAAGTATTATCAATTATTTTCACCATAAAAATGTTTAAGAGTCATAGATAAGAAGAACTATAGCTTCTTATAATTTTGTAAAAAACTTAAGCGCATCTATATTAGACGAGAGTAGTCAAGAATGTAGTTTTATAATGCATAGCGTGGTCGTGTCGTGGTTGATCGACCGCAGTCAAAGGGGTAACGTCGACACAACATTAACACACGCTACTCATACATGTAGACGTCGAGAGTGGAACAGTGGGTTCTTGTGTAGCGCGCGGCCGGCGCCCGTCTGCCGCCGACACCATCACTGCCAAATGTCCACCACTCGCGCCTATTTCTGTTTCTTTTATTGGTTCCATCTAGTTTTGTAATATCTACGCTCATCGACCCATTTTGGAGGATTATGTCTTGGGCTGTAGATAGATATTCGTTTCAATGTCATAGAACAAGTTCCTATGTTGCTATAGTGTTAAATACCGAGTACGATAGGTCGTAGATCACATTACGTACCTAACAATTATGTTTTATTATTAATCCTTAATTACTGGAAAATATTAAATAAGTATATATTACAGTAATTAAATAAATTCGTCAATGTGTTTACTAGGCAAATTGTGTTGCAGACAAGCCGTGGCTCCCCCCGGAGACATGAAATTAAAGTTGCCTAACAATACCAATATAACAATATATAAAAGTAATATACCTAATGTTTTTCTTTAGTTTTAATCATCCGTGCTCACCTTGTAATATTGTTTTAGGTTTTCGCCGTAAACATAATTTTTCAATCAGACATATGTTAATTATTAAGAAACTTAATATACACTTAGAGACGCAAGTATCTATACTAATTTGAGTGTATTCAAATAACAATTTGTTCTCAAATTACAATTTTGCGGATTAAATGCAGAAATTATGCTTATCCAATAACTAATGTGTTAGTGTAACGTTCTAGAACTTCCGGTTGCACTGACTCACATAAACTAAGTAGGTAATTATGATGTCTGATATATATTCTTGAAATCGCTCCACACATTTACTTTCCAACACTGCGCTTGCATTTTTCCACGAGAAAGCGGAAACGCGCGTGTCTCAACAATGGCTCGAGGCTCGCGCTGAGCCACATTCTGCGCTACTATTTGTATATTAGCCTTAAGCCGCGGCTTTGTTCGTGAAATGTAAGATCGGGCGCCTTTTTATGAGAGAAGAGTTGCAAACGAGCATGCTGGTTTTATGTTAAATACTCGCTGCAACTTATGACATCGACATACTTCCATTCTCAAACAGGACGGAAATGTCCATGTGAGGTCGTACGTAGATCCATAACTCCCGAAGAGTAAAATGAGTAATCAGCAACCGCCTCTCTGCAAATGAAATAAAAGTTGTATTATTGCGGTTTATAAATTACACGTAGGTGCTGCATTAACTGAACCCCTCAATTTATCAAGATGCGAACCTTGAAAGAGGTTTTGCATCTAAGCGGCTCTTAATTGGGAACTCAACCCTTCCTGTGCCTTCAGAATCTCAAACGTGCTCGCTGCTTGAGAGCCTTTTTTTGTAAATGGCGGTTATTTTCACAATCATTATTCTTTATCATTGCTCAGTTTCACATTAATATAGCGCAATAATGCATAGCCTAAGTCGAGGCCACAGGCACAGGCACGCTACGTACAAAAAATAAAAATTTCTATCAATCATACAGATTTATATATTTACAAAAAACAAACAAACGGACAACGTTTCACTTTGTTATAATAGTAAAGATTATTCTTAGAATTTCCAATACAACTGTACGGAGCTAAGAATGCGCGGGTTCGTGTGAGTCGTCGTTCCATATTATTTTCATCTTCATCATGAAGTCATACCCCGACCCAAGACTGGGCTTGTCTTTTATCAAAACGAGAAGGATTTAAGTCAGTGGATTTGGCATATCTGTGATAGCGTCTACTCGTATAGTGAGTCGTTATCTTATGAACTGGTGGAAGTTTATCGTCGTTCAAAAATAATTATGTGAAAAATCTACTTTACATATATCGTTTCTTTGCTTCAATAACGTGACAAGTTTGAAACCTCAAGTTTTTTATTTTATTTGATAATTGAAATCTCCGTGTTTGATTTGAGATAGCTAAGGTGTTAAATTTTTGTACGTAATCTACAATAAACGTTAAAAAAATACACAATTAAGTAAAATAATTTTTAGTAAGTAAAAAAAACGCTCTACTGTAAAATTGTGTTTTTGAGATAACACGTTATTGAAGCAAAAAAGCGATATATATATATATATATATATATTGGGTATGTGGAGTGAAATACCAAAATGAATTCCACTAACCCATCACTGCTTAAGTACCAACGTGTCTATTGTGAATGAATGCGTATAGGTTTTCGGATTGTTCACCTTTCAAATCACCTATCGCGCCCCTCCGGAGTGATACGCTCGGGGATAGTAATCTAATCACTAACTCCCTTTTGTGAGGATGAGGTATCGGCTGTCATTCCAACAAGTGCCCGTTAGAAATGTTAGAACAAAAGGTGTTTGTGTTATTATGAATACGTATTGTTGTGTGAACTGTTTGATTGTTGGGCACGTTTCGATACGTAGGTTAGAAATTAAAATCAATAAAGCACGCAGCGGTTGTCGCCTCGCCGTATGGTGAATAACACGAACTGAACCGATGACAGGATACAGATACAAGCCCTTTGCATGAACAATGGGTAATAGAATGACAAAAAGGTTTTTTATTTAGCATCCAGGTTCAACACAATACGCCCGCGCCTGCTTTCTGTCTTCCCACGTACTATCTCGATCCTATTGACTGTAAAGGGACTATGACCATAGCTAATACTATTGTATAGTTCTACTTTAAATATAACTTTGCGGGTATCGTTGTGACTATGAAAAGTAAAAGTTTTTGCTTTGAGCTTTTTATTTAATTCTTCGTTAAAGATTTTTTGTTGGGTGCGAATTTCATCATACCTCTATCTGCAGGTTGCATGTGTTGTAAAAACTCATTCATAATACCCTTGGATTATGAATAAGGCAAGGGACTTCTAAAAACTGTATATTGGTTATTAGAAAATGTTTACTTACTTATAAATGCTCAAAAACACATGCATTAGGTATGACAAAATTTGTTCCTTTCTGTCATTATAATCTATCATATATTTTTTTAGTATAAGTAAATCCTGATCAGTATATTTAACAATATTTATATTTTTGAAGCGTGTTAAGGATAAGGAGTCTTTCTTATTGCGTACGTAAATAACACTAAAGGATCAATCAATCCACACGCCGTTAATTTGTCACTTCTGCTCCTGGACATCGGTTATCATTTTAAATAAGAAGGTAATGATGCATTGCAGCTTTTGAGGACTAGTGTTGAATGTCTTCTTATACAGCATGTATTACCACACCCCTTAAATAACAATGGCAGTGACGTAAGTGCCACTACAGCTGAACCACTAAATGTTTTCTTGATGAGCCTAATATTATCCCACGTCTGCAAACAAGTCGTCACATAGAATGAGAAGTGTTAGGCTACAAAGCTGACCAACTTAACACTTATAGACTTCACACATCTCTGAGTATATGAGGAAGTCTCAGGTATGCAGGTTTCCTTACCATGTTATTATTCAACGTTAAATTAAGTGATAACTTCTAGTAAGCATATGATATAAAAATAACGTGCTAAGGAATCGAACCTCAGGCACTACCCTGTGAAAGTCTGCATCCGTATCACTAGGCTGTCACTGATTCAAAAATGTAATACTTACTTTTATTACTAACCCGACTAGTGTCGGTTTGAATGAAAATTTTCATGTTGTATAATGTAAGTCTGAGAATAAGAATAATATAACCTGTTATGCGCTTAAACCCGACGCAGACTTCCCAGGAACAGGTTGTAAGAGAATGAATTACAAAAGGTTTTCTTGTTAATCTCCCAAGCGTTTAATTTTAGTACCTCATTCAGTAGTCTTAGTTTTAACTGGAAAGGCATTTGAGATAATATTATCTGAGTTTAGTACAAGCGACATACATACTTGGTTCGATTGCTCATTTTGAAGTCATTGCCAGTTGCATCTATAAATTGTGGATACGTACATATTATTTTTTAAATAGTAGTAATAGTCCAGTGGTCCGAAGGATCCGGTTTCTTATGTGACGTGGAGAAATTAGTGATTACTTGCTTTAACAGTAAAAGGAATCATCTGGAAAAACCTGTGTAGGTTTCTTGTGAGTTCTCCAAAATACGTGTAAATTCTACCAAAGATCATTTCACCATCGGGGTGATTATGACCTCACATTCATTTTTAAGATGGGACAATATCCAATATGGAACAGTAATAGGTTAATTAGGATTTCATTATAGTAAGATTAGCACAATTTGAAATTTTATTTCCATAACGGTTTTGTGTTATGTTAAAAAATGTTATAATAAACACGGCTATTTCTATTGTTATCGTGGTTTATCGTGTACACGAATTCTTTAATTTTAATCATTAACAAAATAAAATTCTAGGTAACTTTGATTTAATCAAGTTAGATTTGTATTACGATAAGTTTTTCTACGTTGGTTGCATTACAATTACGTACCTACTTTCACGTTTCACATGTAACCAAATGACTGGCTCAACTTATTTCACGTGTTTTTATTTTGTTTTGAAATAAATTATTTTGTTTCATACTGTTAGTACTGACGAAATATGGTATTATCAATTCACGATAAGCCATGTTTCAATTAGTTTTCCTCTAAAAATAGGCTGTGTCGCGTCGGTTAGTTTTGATAAAAGGGAATCATTTTTTAACATCAACATATTTATTCCTAACTTTATGATGTTGAAGTTGGCACAAAAAGAACAAAGGCCCCGTCATTAATTTGACTATACTTGTTTTTTTAAGGATTCTCAGATTGGCTCGACTAGAAAACGAACGATAGAAAATTAACGAATAATTTAAATTTTCGTTAAAACTGACATAAGAGCAATAAACGACTAAAAATATATTGAAAATTTGTGGTGTATGCGCTTGAAAAAATACTTTCAAAATAACAGACGGGCACCTAAATATAATATATGTATATCCAATTGTAGACGTATGTAACAAATTTCTTTACTGGTATGTATAAGTAAGAAAAACAATGTCAATAAATAGTGAAACAGCGAAAGACACTTGTACCACGAATGCGTTGAAATATCGTTTTATATCAACTTAGATCTATATCTCAATTTGTCGTCCTTATTGAGCTTAATGCGCTCTGCACAAAATCTATGAATGAATGGTACAATACGACAATATTTAATATATTGTGTGGTGCACAATGTACGGCATAATTCCATCCAGTCCAGTGAACTGTTAGTTTATACTACGGTCTGTAGAATAGCAATCTCTTAGCTGGTCTTTTACGAGCCACGACCTCTTTGTAGTACGAAGATATTATTAAAGAAGTTTTTACAACAATATCAACGTAACGTCAAGTATTTTATTCAATACGAGCTTCCGTTCATGGACCCGCCCTCGTGCCCGGCTTATAAATGTTTACCCAATAACATTTAATATTTTAGAGGTGTAAGGAACAGCCAATGCCACACGCGTTTTGTCTGAAAAACCAGCTAATATACTATTAACAGCTAAAACGTATGGGAACGGCAAAATATTAAAATAAATGTGAATTTTAAACCTTCGAAGATAGAGTGGTTTTATAGGTTTGGAGCTTCGGGTATTTTTGTGTTTGTGTGTCTGTGTTATTGTAGCACTCAAACATATCGGCCGATTTGTTTGCAGTTTTATTTGTTTGAAAGCATTTTAATTAAAAAGTTCCGCTAAAACTCGGTTTTGGCCATTCAAAAATTATCACCTTTTTCCAAGGTATGGACGTGATTCACGCAATCATTTATAAGTTATACACTTAAGTGTTCAAATTAATTTGTTAAAGTATTTAGATTTAACTGATATAGTCAAAAACCCTATAAATTTGTACGGTAATAATAACAATTTCGTAATTTTGAGTAATTAGTGAGTTTTGAGTTGAACATATGTTTCGGTTCGGTTTAGATATTTGTTGACGTCAAAGTAACAAATTTCTTCATTAATAAAAAATGTAGAAAATATTCACAAGGGGAATCGTATAACACAACGCGGACGGTGTTCACTTTCACTGTTACGCATTCTACAATCGGTAGAAAGGACACTGTTTGCATATATTTTAGTATTTCAACCTGTTTGTGATGCAAAACAGCTACAAAACGAAGAAAACTTAATATATTTTTATGTAACTATCTTAATATGTTATCTCCGTAACTTCGAACAGGTATACCGAATAATAATTATTGTTTTTGTCGTTTGTAATTTGAAATGTTATAATAAAGTTTTATTTTACGTAAATACCAGACATCCATAAGTAATTTAATAAAGAATAAGTTGTTACTGCAGAGGACTAAGATGGTCGCTTCATACGTGAGACAATTACCGCACTTTTCCATTGAAACCAGATTTATTACACTCGAAATGTATATAGCGGTAATTCCTACCAGGATAATCCGTACATATTCTATGGCTTGTAAAGTTATTTAAACCTCAATTATAGTATATATTCCGATGATGCATTAGTAAATCATTATATATAATACATTATAAACGATACTATTAGATTATAATCCCATAACTTTCATAATGCTATCGGAAACGATCAAACACATGTTACGTATTAAATAGAGCAACTAAACCGGCATGGAAGCTAGGTCGGACATCGATGCCCGAAACGCTAATTGTGCAATGAATCGATCATTGTTATGTAACAAGTTAACAACCAGACGAGCCGACACCGGCTCAGTTTCCTCACATTTCGATCTTACGTGCGTAACATTCTTAAACTCGTGTAGAATGGTAATAAAATATGGTTGTAGAAAAGGGCCAAGTGCTTAACTTGGTCCTTTCTTAAAAGTTTTAAGATGAAAGCAATAGTTTGTATTCGATTTCAATCTATTAATTTACTTACTCAAGCTTATTTTCGTAATTGCTCACATCGAAGCAGCAGATTAAATATTTTCAGGTTCTTCGTACTTATTAGAAGAGATGCGTTCACAGTAGCACATAAAAAAGGTTGTAGCTAGTTTTCTCAACCAATCCATGGCGATTTTTTGTTAGAATGAATCAATCTGCTATCATATAATATGCAAGTTTATTTTGAGTATTTTTGTATAAGGGATTTATAGGCTTGGCACAGTTGGCTTGGATCGAAGTTTAACGTTATCTGATAAAAATATTTGACTTGGCTCTATAAGTCACACAGCGGTTTGTTAGTTAAAATGTATATTTCTATATCGTGGCTTAAACCGTTCACAGTTCCGGCAGCTATGTCGTTCATAGATAGAATATGAATTTATTTCTTTATATATGAGACTCATAACACACAAAAACGGGAGTGTTATGAGGTAAAATCTTGTGTTTGTATGTTCGTGTGATGTTTATCTGTTTGCACCACTGTAGATCTCGAAAATATGATATGTTTCCGAAGACTTTCGTTTACGGTTTTAAGGAGGTTCTTACCTAATTTCGACAAAAATTTGCCCAATTCTTAACAAAAATCAGTTTTCCTCGATGATGTAGAAAATTCATGTAATCATATTTATTATATATAAATTGAATTGATGGAACTAAAATTTGATACACTAAATAATACTGATTATAATACTGTATGTTTAACCTGATACTAGAATCCAGACGGTCTACAGAATACCAAATTCCTCGATAACTAATAGTTGACATCTCGCGTTTAGTCTAATTATGTAAACAATTTAGCTTAACTAAGTGTAAGTTCGTGCTGATTGGTCAGTGGACAGTCTTTATCTTTGTTATAAATACAGACAAACTCCACTTTTTTAATAAAGACGAAAACCACGACTTTGTTTTAATGAAATTAATTTCATTCTTTATATCAAGCCTTAAAACTGAGGCGAGATGCAGATAAAAGTTTATTACGCTATATCTAGAGAATGTTGCATCTCTGCAAGATATTACATTTATACATTCTTTCCTGATGTAAAATTTTACTGAGACAACGTCCCAGATATAGCAAGTACATCTCTACTAATATTATAAATGTGAATGTAAGTTTGTTTGTTACGCTTTCATGCCAAAACTACTCAACTGATTATCATGAAACTTTGTACACATATTCTTAGAGGTATTAAAAATACCTTTAATTAAAAAAATATTTTGGCAGACAATAATGTATGTCAAAAATATTTAAAATCTAGCAACTTC
>DWON01008352.1:0-12193 GCA_018251015.1 Phocides pigmalion okeechobee | reverse complement strand
ATATATATATATATATTGAGATCTATTTTTAGTTTATACATAACGAAATAAACATGAATAAAACATCTATTAAAACAAGTATTTAGTTTATTGTGTGTAAGTCACTGTGTGACCTATATCTGGGTATAGGTTTCTCAAGTCTTAAGGACCACGTTGATAGTTAGTAACGTAAGATCAAGTTAGCAATGTATGTCGGAATTTTTCCTTAATTAGTTCACCGACAAAGTTGTACTGTTAAACACTGACAAGGAATGGATTTGGCAGCTTAACGTGCCGTCCAAATTGTATTCACATTTTAGTCACTAACGGGCACCCATCCTAATCCTGACCACGTCCGACGTCATTCAGCTTTGTAAGTGAGTCACAACTTTCACAAGCCACAGAGCTGTTCGCACTTTATGTAGACAGTGACGGTGGTCACAGTTTAAAAATCTCAATGAAGACTAGTGTGTTTCAATTATCGAGTTAAATTTGGAACACCTCAAAGAGGATTCCTTAATTAACTATTAAGCCAATTGTACAGATATAACAAGCTGCCGCCTCTATGTCGACTGCATATATTTTAATATAAATCATTGTTTAAAAGATGTTATAAAAGAATATTTAAAAAAATATTTATCAATTTTGCATTTAATAACTTTATATAATATAAATAATTTTAATTTGGTTTTATTTTTGTCTATGCTTTGCAACATTGTTATGAGATAAGTAGAATAAATATAAGTAGAGTGTGTTTTAATACAACCTTCATTTTACAATTTATTTATTACGGTCAACTGCATTACTCAATGAAAAGTATGTAGAATTTAAAAATATATATCAATTAAAGACATTTATTATTTGAACGTTTACTTAAAAAAAAAACATCGGGTAAAATGAGTGCTAAATCCCGACAGTACCAAAGCGTCAAATATGGCACCAAGCCCCACAGACATAATATACATTTATAACTCACAAAAGGATATAAATGTCATTAACTTACATTGACCATTGATTACTGATATAATGGCATTAATTAATTTCTATATATCTTTTGGCTATGCTCTATTATGTATTGAAAATAACGTTAAGTCAGCACGCTATCGACACGGCATCAGGACTAAAAGTCCCCTTTGAGTTGTACGTAAACGGGCTAACCGGTTATAACCGGATAGACTGTTTTGTGGACCGCCAGCAATTATATTAATGCCCCGCATGCTGGACTGATGGCGCACCGCGCTCTCTCACTGTAACAGACGCACTAGTGCTTAATGATGAAATTGTTTAACGTTGAGAAGTAACCCGAGTGGCCTCCTTATGGCTGTATTTAAGGAGACTAACCGGCTATAACCGGATAGCTTGTTTTGTGGGCCGCCATCAATTATACTAAAGCCCCGCGTGCTGAACCGATGGTACATCGCCGCTTTTTAATTGATTTAGATGCGAGTACTTAATGATTTAATTATTTGAAGTCGAGGCATACTTTTTTGTCTATTAAGTGATGTAATCGGAAGCCTAACCGCTCCAGTGGCATTCAGTGATGTTTAACTAAATATTTGACAGTACAATTCGTTGTCCATGACAGCACCACCGGCACATTCAATTCGTTCTTATATTAATTTTCGTACATGGGATCCGTACGGAAACTTTCGTTACTATTCAAACTTTTGCTTACATGTGCCTTTTCGCATAACATTTTTGCATCTGTCCTGCCAAGTAAAAAAATAATCTATTACAGATACCTAAATAAAAACGCAAGAAAGAATGCAAGTTGTAAAGACTTTTAGAAAACTTTTAAATGATGATGCTTCTTTTCAGAAATATGTACCAAAAGACAATAGGTTATCAGTAGACAACTCCAGGTGATGTAGTCTATTTCATATGTGAGAGTACCTTTACGAGAGTAATTTAAAGAACATTGAACTCGTTTTTTCTCCACAGTGTAGGTAAATACGATATTTGCATATATTTGTAATCTTTGGCAAAATATATTCACATTTTGTCATTTTATTTTCATAGGGTTATAATGTGAAATGGATATATACGATTAACTTTTGAATCCACTGAAATTTGTAATAATTATACTATAGTACGTACTGCAAAAAGGTGTTGTAGCAAATTTTGGAATAACTTGTAATTTATTATTGGATTATTATTTTAATGTAGGTAATCGAATCAGGCCGTATTCTTTATAACAAGGAAAGTTTAATAATTATTAGAGGTTTCATGTCAACAAATTTTTTGTACACTTTGATAGCCGACAACAACTTTAATTCTTAACATCTTTCCATATTTTATTCTTATTCATGAAAGTTCTATCATTGCTCATAATACCACAATCTTTAGTATTTACGTAACACAAAACAGACTTAAAAATAGATAGGAATACATTCACATTTAAAATCAAAAAGTTTTAAACTAACGTTTGCAAAAACATCTTCTTTCAATAATTTTAGCATAACACTACTTAAATTTCAGACAAATCTAGTTCAACAATGAACGATGCTACTTTTTTAAACGTATGTATGATGTATGTATTTGAAGTGACGTCATAAATTAAACGACTAAAATTAAATTTCGAAGAAATAACATGATTTATAGGGATAAGATGATATCTAATAAAAGTGTAAGATAAATAATAAAACGTCAAAGCGATAAAGTAACAAAAACCATTATCGGTTTGACATCTGTGTGACAACTGTACTGTATGGCACTGACTCAAAGTATTTATATTTTGTGAATTAATTTTGGCGGGAACTTACATTTACTACTCTCATAGTTTTATATTTACATAAACTATGTTACTTTATAATGTTACTAGTAATATGTTATTCTACTAGGCTACGATGTTACTATTTTAGTAGTAGCCTATTGCGCTAGGGGATGACTTTAACGACAATCGAATTGTATGAAATGAATTGGCTAGATTAGTCTGAGACTTAATGGTGAAGTAAACAATCCGCTAACGTACCACGAGGAAATCAAGCAATATGATCTCGTTGATTTATACATTCATATATGGATCACTATATACTTAGTTGAATTATACGAGATAAAAGACTACTATTAATACATAACATAAAAAGTTATCCAAGATCAGTTATGAGCTAAATATTTCCCGGTTTATTGTAAGAACAAGAAACTTGGATGACATTGGGTCCTAAAGTATAGGTTATTAGTGTGATTCATTATTTTGAAATTCATTATTTACTATGTACCCAAGTACAAAGAATCACGTCATTTAATTCTAATATAGTATTCGTGACAAACGTGATATAACACAATCACAACTACTAGTTGCTAATAGTTTTGCTGCTTCCAGTCAACCGATCTAAAATAGTAAATATTGTACACGAAGACAAAGGACTAATTAGTTATAAAATATAAAATTTTACATCTGCAGTTACAATATCCTTCAAAGCGCACAATGGAACCAGTAAACAGCATGCAATCCACTTGATGTTAAGCGGTCTCTGCCATAATTCACAATTTCTATGTGGCGGATTCTGTACTATTAGATAACTCTGTCCGATCACTTCGCTCGAACCAGAATTAGCTTTAAATTACTGTTATGGGTCAAAAATATGTACAAGTTATTACGTTTGATTGCTGTAGGTAAGTACAAATGCTTTAGTAAAGTCTAAACGATCACGTGATAATAAAATGTTATTCATATTATAGATCAAATTTTCAGGTATTAAAGGCAAATAAATGTAAGGTTACCGACATTGACTATTAATTATTATCGTTAGCTTATTATAATGAGAAGGTTGATGGTGTGCGTGTTTATTTTACCGTTTTTCCTAACGTTTATTTACCTTTTTAGGATGTAGGGAGACGATTATCCGTCTGAATATGACTCATGTTAAAATGATTTCTAGGTAGTCAATACCAATCGCTCATTTCCGCTCGTATAAATTTTATCGTCAATGTCCCACTGCTGGGCATGGAACTCCTCCCAGATGGGCACGGGTACAGTATACTATTTCGAAGTTGACCAACATTACCATGTTGGTAATGTAACATTAAATGTAACATTACCATGTTGGTACCAATTTGAAGTTGACCAACATTACCATGTTGGTCAACTTCGAACATTAGCAGACCAATATATGTATAAATAGCTTATCCATCCCAACTATAGTCTTGATGATTTTTGAACGAAATTCGAAAACATGTTATGCATAACAAGTTATTTAAGACTTTCGAAACTTTTGGTGTATTTCTTTTGATTTATTACCAAATACAAAAAGTGATTTTTTGTTTGATTACGTTAGTTGGTTTTGCAGCCGTTTTGAATTATATTGCGATTATCTAAATACTTACAAGCATTTTTATACCTTTGACAAAAATCAACCAGTTATTCCCGGGTTTAATGTAAGCTGTTGATAACAAGAGGGCTGGTTCATTTGTGATCACTATTCAACGCAGGAATACTGCCAGCGTTCTTGGCATTATCCCTCTTGGGCTGGGACTCCCATTTCTTGTGTTATGATTGCTAGCTTATGTTAGGCTTTTATTATATTTCCTACGCAAGTTTTCTATGTTTTTTAATTATATACATATAAATAAATAGAAACTACAAAAATTCTGATATAAACTTTAAATTTGTTCTATTTTAAACTTTATTTACTTATGCACCAATACTAACTTTATGTATTTTTAACTTTGTTAATTTATACTTAGACTGAATATTGCAATGGTTACAGAACTAAATGATATGATATCTACCGATGAAGTTGAGCGTTGATGCAATGTTGTAGATACAGAACATTTCACTAGTATTCGACCTACATACCGATATGGTTGTTTACACAACCGTCTAAATATGGATCACTTTATAATATTTTTCTTGCTTAAAACACTGTTTTGTAAGGTGTTACAAATTGAATACCATTTAAATAACCTCGCTTTATCCTTATACGATTATTTTATTGTCACCTAAAGGCAAAAGTTTTAGAAATTATGAAATTATTCATTGAGTAACAAATACTTGACTTCTAATAGATCGGATTATCAAATTTTGAAACGTGATAACATATTAATTTACATTTTTATACTATGATATTATTTGATAGATGGTACAACTGAAGTTCTACTGAGGAGATACCACTGTCATTGTAATCCTTGTATTTTGGTTGGAAAGTAGTGGTTGCCGGCTACATTTCCAAGTGAAACCACCAACTTAGTCCTCAAGAGTAGAAACGCAGATGCATTGCTGGGATAGGCTCGGCTATCTAATATGGTGGCGTAAATTAAGTTCTCATGAGTGGTTATTATTTCAATGAAAAAATAAAGGTATTTAAACTATTATCATCACTTGTAAGATTTTATCCAACATCGACTTATATTTTTACATACATATGTATCTTTGAAGTAATATTGACTTAAGCAGTTAATTATCCCTTCAAGTATTTATTATTGTGTTATAGAGTAGAAAGTATTAGGCTTAATTTATCTAGTACTAGAATACACGTTCTGGTACTTAAGATAATGGACATGATTTACTGCTTTTATTGATCTTTTATTAACATTTGATTCTGTACGTTCTACTTTTCTACCTTACTAACGTCAGTTTAAAAGAATATTAGTGCATTGTATCACAAGGGAGCATAGTATTACACTAGTTTGAATCCAGAGCGAAGAGAAGGAATCTAGAATAGAATCCCATGCGTAACGAGCGATTCTAAAGTAGAATTCTAAGTGTAGCGTGTCCTCTCGCGTTATGAAGAACATGAAAATATTGGTAATTTTTCATCTTACTTGAACAATAGCAGATACAAAACTAAACTCAGTATACATTTATGTATACTCGAATATTGTAGCAGTTATTAAAATTTTATCGCGATATAAATATTAGCCCCATGTTTAGGAAACTGAGATTGTCTGTCACATCAATTTCTCGTTTCTATTTTATACTGGTGGGAGCCAAGACATTGAAATAACGATTTAAGCTTATTAGTAATAAAAGTAAAATATTATTTTTTTAATAAGGTAGTTCATAAGTAATCCATAGCTGAATGAATTAGTGATGAAATTTTATTAAAATATATTTTTATACATTAAATGAGAAACGTAGCAATCGAGCATGCAAACTAACGGATGTTAAATAGTCGCAGCCCATAGACATCCACGTACAACCACAAACACAACTGAAATTCTATCTGAGCTCGAACATATGTACGTTACTACTCCTGAGGACTAAGATGGTCGCCTCGCTTCAATGTGTGGCTGGGAACCGCACTTCTCCAACCGAAACACAAGTAATGCTTTACGGCGGATTATGTGGACGGCTGTGATATCTCCACGGTCGAACTAGTTCTCCCATCTTAAAATTATTAATTAGTAATTTCATAGGTAAAAATATACTTACATAAATAAAAAAATCCAATATTTAATTAGGTTATCTTCTTATTTATATTAAAATTTTTATTATTGGATATGTTCATTAATATAAATTTAGTATAATTTAGTAAAAATATTATTTTATTAAAAGCATTCAAAACCAGTCTAATTTAAAACGCGGTTTAAAATTATGTAGTGTGTTTAAGAAATAAATAAATCTACAAATACAATTTTCATGAACATTTTATTACGATTATTCCTTTATACAAAACAATTTTAATGCATTTGTTGCTTTAATTGGTTCCACTGTTCCACTTGACGCGATAAGGAAAATGTTTGATTACGTTCGGCATCAAGTGGTTTTTCATTGTCCACGCGACTGGGTCAAGGCGAGCACTCCAATGAAAGATTCTGTTAAGGGTCACCAATGATTGGCCAACTCACAAACGTGCGAATTTGACGTTCAAATAGATACCGTTCTCGTTTTGGCAATTTTTTTTTAATTTTTTTATTGCATCCTAACTTATAACTAACATTACAGGGTACCCTAATGCGTTAAATAAGAACAACATTCAAAATACTATTTATATTATTAAATCTATTTATAATATTATAAATAGCCTTTGCGAAGTCATGCAGTGTGCAACTGAATATATCAATATCATCAGCCACAGTGTTAAGTGTGCGCAGTGCAGGTGTGAGTGATTATATTAATAAGTTGATTTCCCTGATTTATTTTAAATTATTTTGTTATAGAAAAAGCTAACGAATACATAGTCAACGGCATATTAAAGGCTTACACTATATATGAACGTAATAATAATACAAGCCTAAGCTAAAGAATCTAATGGGGTTCATGTCTACGGAGCATGGTGCCAAGAACACTGGTCACATTCGCGCGCTGAATAGCGGTTTTAATTCTGTCTGCGAGATATGAACCAGTCCTCTTCTCACCAGGAGTGCTGAAACGTGTTACAATAACGGTTTATATAACATTATGAAGATTATATTGTATACGGTATCAATTATTTATATTATGAGGTAAGTTTGGCAATCTAAGAGGAAAGCTAGATTTTGTATCCAAGCAAAGAGCCAAGTTATTTCAGATCTCGAAATATAATTTGTTAATAAACATGCTATTGTTTGTTGTTTTAACTATTGACGCCAGCAACAGAAATATTTGAAACAATATATTTTGAAATATAAACATAAGCTCGACTTAAAATTACAACGTGGGTACAATAACATGGCTAAAATATAATCATTTGCATTCCCAAAATGAATAATAATATGGAAGTAATTACAAAATAATAACACTATGTAAGACATAGTTTAAAACAAGAATGCTATGTTTCCCCCCTAAAATCTTCTAGGTAACGTGACTTATTTCATCTGTTGATTCATAATGTTCATAAATCAAAATAGGATACCTATAGTATGAAATTATGTATTTAAGAATATTAAGGAAAAAACAAACATAAGTTTCCTTATAAACTTTTTTTCCATTATCATATATACATGCTGCGTATAACTTCTAAGGCTGAAATACATTCTCAGCAACCACAATGAAGTTACCTTTAGAAAAATTCACATTATATTTGTTATACTTCTAATTTTATTAAATTAGAAGTGTAGCACGAGCATGCAGGCCATTTGATTTTAACCGATTGTTTCACATGCAACCTCAAATAGAGCTGAAATTTTATTTGATTTTCCAAATAGAGGCGTAGCTAGTAATGAGGACTGAAATGGTCGCCTCGTTTATAAATGTAGTCGGTACCCATACCTCTTCACTCAAAAAAAAAACAACTGCTTTACAGCACATTAAGAATTTATTATTATATAATAATATATATACAAAATTAGATCAGGAATTTATATATAACGATACGATATATCTTATCAAAATAAGGTATTAGAATTGAATCTGTGCGTTAAACACATGGATTAATGTCACTTGTAATGTTTACTAACTAATATAATGGAAGAAAAACGTGCATTCTTTCTTGACTTCATAGTTATAAATATATGAAGGTTTATTTATTAATTAAATCAAGTCTAGAGAAAACAAATATTAATAAGCTATTATTATTTATTTAATTAATAAATTAAGTAAATTGCCGAAACAAAAATTACCATTCGCACAAGCAGTCTGAAAACTTTTTCGTATTTTTTATGTATAAAATTATAAGCAAATGCCTACTCCAATAATTTTATGTTGTTATTATAAGGTCTAATTATTATTCATTGTTTATATAAAGTTCGTAGTATTTAATCAGCAGTTCGCTAGATTAACTTTACTTACTCAGTTATACTACAATGAAACCGTAATCATATTTGAATAAGATTATAAAATCTTCGAGAGTTCTGGATAAAAGGACATTATCGTTTTAAGTACGTAATGCACATGACCACTCTACTCTGGGACCACTTGATAGCGACAAATACGGTAGGTACATAAAGAAACTTTATTCTTAAGAGATCTTTGACCTGGATATCAGGGACAAGTCGTAGCACTTTAAATTGTATCGTATGTACTACTATTTTAAAAGATTCTTAACATTACTATATCCAGACGAATTATTTTTTCTTTTAATATGTATTTTTTTACAAATATGAAAAATTATTTAAAAAAATAATAAAGAGATACAAAGTATTAAATTAGTAAATTTCTCGGCTTATGTTGAGCAATGGTAAGTGAATTTTATAAAACGATTTACTTACATCATATGCTTCTAAAGTAATGTAAGTTTGTGTATTTAGTTCTACTATCAATGACACAACGATTTGACTGAGGAAGTACTAGTGCTATCCACGTAGTTCACCGTGAGAAAATTCTTGTCTCCTAGAGAGATGTGGTTTGCAGGCTACACTTACAAGCAAGGCTACACTTGTAAGTTAATAATCCTCCGGGCTAGCAACGCATATAAATACATAAATACGGCCTCCTATAGTACTGTAGTTTTGTTTGAGATAGTCCTTGCATGTGAATATCCATGCGCTGCAGCGACTACCAAACATCAAGTGTGTTCGCTTTAGTCCGATAAACTAGCTAATAATTCCCTCAGCTCTGAGAGCTTTTTGTATATTTGGTAATGGTTATCTTTTTTTTGAGAGACCAAATTGACGCAATATGTTAGCATTTCTAGCAGTTAGGGATTTGTAATTAGTAACTAAATTAGAAAATTCGTGTCAATATCTGTTTTGTTGTGTACATGATTGTATTATCGAAATAAGTACTTTTACATCAGGTATGTATATTGTAAGTGTATACCACTAGTACTTCAAATTTAGTTGAATTCTTCAAGTTGGTGTTGTAGACATTTTGTTCCAAGTATTCCGAACAAAATGTTATATTAAATAATGGAACGGCCAGAAACAATAGTCCTGTTCTACTTTTCGTCTAATCTTGTTAGCCGTCAGTGAAAATCATCTGTATTAACTTTATCTCTTTGCGATAAGGCATATTATATAAAAAAGAGACAAGGTCGTAATGTTCAAATAAAAAAACTTAGCCTGATTTGAGTTCAGTAAACTCATTCGTTTCTTATGCGCCAGCAAAACAGTCATCTGACCCTGGCCAGAGGCCACACGACAACAATATTGTTCATATTGTTCACAACATTAAAATTCCCCGTCACTTGGATTTTAATGAGGAGCCCTAACTGTTTTAGGATAACATGTACTTTGTGTCAATGTCTGTGAGATTTTATAGATATAAGCCTTAGATACGATAGGCGAATGCCTGCTTTTGTAAACGTCACCAAAATATGTTGAAAGTTAACATAATATATATATGACACACACACACACACACACACACATGTGTGTGTGTGTGTGTGTGTCATTTTCCTATAACATATTTTGTAATAAATGATCAAATTCGAATGCTTTTATCACCATAGGTAGTTACTGAGTTATTCGAGTTTAGGCCTTAGTTACTCGTAAAATTATTTGTTACATATTTGTTTTAATCAATTCCAAGCATCAATTATACTGTTGCTAATAATGTTTGATAAACTATGATCGCAAAATTTCAGTAACGGATGACATTTTTGTCATATAGAGCATATTTATAAACCATTCAATATTTTCTTATACAAAATTACAAGAGGATAGATGGGCAAACATAAACCATAACAGAATTCAAATAAAACACATCACAAAAAAAATCAAAATATAAAGAAAAAAGCAACAATGTTTTTGATGAACAAGAAATGTTAATTTTACCGTATTTCGGCATTGCAGTCTCACGAAAGCATTTATTAACAAAAGCTCTAATGTGTCTACAATAACGGAATTTTCGTTCCTGAACTCTTAAATTTCTATCAATTTGTGGTGCATTTAATAGGTGGATCATATAGCAAAGGCGATTTGAAAACTGGAGTACGTTTAAGTACTCTAAAAAATTACAATAAAAATACATTAAACAAAATAAATTGAAACTGAATGGAGCATGTCTGACAAATATAACACTCATTATACACTACTGCAATAACTGTTGCAATAGAAGTGTCTTTTTGAAAAGTCAAGATAAATTGAAAACGTTAATCTCCTATCACACAATTATACTTTCGAGGACGATATGTATTACAGCAATTGCTTTGAAAAGGGATACTTTTGATACCCAATAGAGCAACAACAAAGAACGGAAAGTTATCCATTCTTTTCAATCTTTGAATAAAATGAGACAATTGTGACACATGAGGATTTTGAAAAATGATGATGAGTCCGCTACGCACTTTTTATCCTGGAATTAGTTGTCCAATATAATTTGATGACAAAATTATTAAAGATTTTCGGCTGCAGCATCTTCTCCGATGTTGCCGACATGCAGCAAACTTGCAATGGTCCAATAATTTTTATGCTCTAGTAAACACGATTGACGCGCTACTTGTAAATATAGCTGAGCGTTCGTCGTAGCGATAACTGAGCGTAGCGATAACTGAGTGCATTTATAAATTTGGAAACATCCTTAAAAAGCAATACTCTATTTGGAAACAATAATATTTGACAGAATGGATAGGGCTATTTATAAAAAAGAACATCTTCTTCGTTTGCATTGACTACTTCGAAATTTGTTACTTCGGGACAAGATTTGAAATCATCCATCCATTAGCCTTTACGTGTCCACTGCTGGACTAGGACTTCCCCAGGTGCCGCCACTGTGACCGTTCTGCGTCTTCTGCATTCAGCGGTTGCCGGCTATTTTTATAAGGTCGTCGGTACACCTGGTCTGGGGACGCCCTGTATCCTTTTGCCTAGACGTGGTCGATTAGTAATAATAATACAAAACTCTGATAAAATTAATGCACTAGCGACCTCTTTTCATACGTCAAAAAACAGCTAATCATTTAGAACAAGTCATATGTATTATACCCCACGAATCTAAAAAATGACGTTATTAGAAGATGATGGTAAAATCCCTGGTTTCCAATGCAATCTAAGAAAAGGCTAGGTACTATTAATCGGTGTGCGTCAGAAATTCACTAGAAATTATTGCTAATTATTAATTCTCATTTACTCGTTAGATAATACAAACGTTGATGAGTTAATAATTAATACGACGATTAATTGCGACAAGCGTTAAAAGTATTTTATAAAAATAAGATAATAATGTTTTTTTTTTAATTTTTACTTGCGGCGACCAATACACATTAATAGCAACTAAAATTAATTCGTGGTTGTTTGTAGTGGAATAATGTTTTGAAGTGACATTTTTAACAATAAAATATTCGTTTTCGTCATGAACATAATTTAATTTAAATCAAGTAAATCATATACATACCTGCCTGACATCCTGAAAATAAGAATATTCCATTTACGCTGATCAATCACAATGTCATCGGTCTGCAGAAATGGACACTTT